>VWZK01010819.1:2094-146588 GCA_013396935.1 Baryphthengus martii | reverse complement strand
ACAGATTGTACAGATCACACAGAATTTTTCGCTTGTTTAATGCTAGAATGGAAAATTAATAATGAAGCACTTTTTTATAAGTACTTATTTAGGACTGTAACTTTGAACTGGACAGCTAAAGATGTGGAATCCATACAACTCTAACTATAAAAGTTTTGGTTTTCCTTATGTTGTGCCACTGTGATGCTCTTTGAAATCTGTAGATTTTTTTTCCATAACGATTTTAAAGGATTCCAGAAGACTACATAAGATACAGTATGGTTGTCCAGATTTCTGTTATCTAAGTGCTTTGTAACCAGTTGTGCAGTCTTTGAGGCTTAAGCTAGAAATAAATATTAGCCAAAAAGAATGGTAAAGTATCTGATTTACAGTACATTCAGAGTGATTACAGACTGTCCAGGTGGGAAGTTGAAGGAAGGAAGAAACAAGAACAAATGCAAATTCTGCCCGATTATGTTTTATCCTTAGAACACATCCCCCCCCTTCCAACTTCAGATAAGTTCCAACATTCTAGAGACACAGAAAAATGTTTCTTTCCTCCTTAGAACCTGTTCTCCTGAAATCCTGATTTATTTATTCCTTAATTTGTTATTTATCCTCTTTTTTTCCTAATAGTGCCACATTCTTAGTCCTTTATTTTCCCTTAATTACACTGTGTGCAAATTGGTTAATATTCCTCCGTTTCTTGACGGACCACTTGAGTTCTTCAGTCTTTAGCATCATATACTTTCTCTGCCTTAGTTTTGAAAAATGCTGTCTTTGTTTGTCCAGATGTGAATGAATTGGGTTATGCTGCATATTTTTGCCATAAGAAATTTATACCTGTGCTGATGACAAGTTTTTACTGTTTTTTATACTCTGTTGTACAGAGCATGTCAGTGTGTAGTTAACAATCGCTACCTTCTGTTGTGTATAAACTTACTTAATTTTCTTTCCACGTGGCAGAAAGGTGAGTTTTCTGAAGAGTTGATTACTGCTCAGAAAGAAGAAAGAAATGGTCAAGAAGCACTAGAGACTGTTATTAAAGACAAAGCAGAAGAACAAAAGGAGCAGGTTAGTTAGATTTTTTTTTTTTTTTTTTTAACCAGAACTCTGTTTCTTAAAAGTCTTTGTGTATTGATGGAAAGTTTCTTGATTTTCAGTCTTGAAGCCTCCCTTAAGATGGATGTTATTACTGTAATTTTGGTCATTATTCTTTCAATTTATTTAGTTAGCCCTTTGTCTTCTAACCAATCCACAGATTCTTCCCTATGGATTTTGTTGGGGTTTTTTAGCCTTCATTTTAGTTGCCTATGTATCTCTTTTTTCTTTCTGAAATAATATTCTGTTCATAATCTTTTACCAATTTTCCTTTGGTCCTATTGCCATAGTATTTTTAATGCTGATGTCCTACTTGTCACAATTCCTCCTTCCTCAAGGGAGAACACATTCTGCTCTCTCCTTTGTAACGTGAATTAAGGGAATGTAGGAAGTAATAGAAAAGACTGCTCTTAGTATTTCCCAAAGCCCTAATATTCATCTAATCCCTAGGGACAAACTGTGAAATTATTTGATTCACAAGTAATATGCTATGGGAGAAGCCTCACGGCTCAGAACTTGTACAAAGTAGCAGTGGAAATTAGGATTCTTTGTTGAATTATTAAGATCTTCATCAGGAAAAAAAAAAAAGGAAAAAGTGTGGTTTTTTAAACATTTTTTCTTTCAGATGGCATCAGATAAATCGCTTACAAACTTAGAAAGCATTACTGAGAAGAGAAACTATCCTCTGTCTCCTACCAACACTAAACAGGTATCTACTGATAACATTGATTTTTATGTTTTTTTAATCAAACTGATGGACATTCCTCTCCAAGGAATTTTACTCCTTAATTCATTGCTTCTCAATGCAGTGAGATATGGTACATATTGATTGATTGATATTGTTATAGATTAGTGGTCTTTGATTGTCTTCTCATTTACAGTCTTACAAAAATCCAGTGCAAAATGAGCATGGAAGTGCTCCAGTTTTGGGAGGTTAGTTAGAGTAGGAGAGCAGTCATGGTCAAAACAAGATGGAACACAAGTACAGCTTTCAGCAGTTCAGTATGACATAATGTCACAGATAATCTATTGTATTCTTGGTACAACATCAGGTCAGAGACACTCTGCTGTACTGTTGGTACAACACATCAAATAAATAACAGAACTCAGCATCAAATAGTCATTTTTGCCCTCACCTCAAAACACTTGAAGTTACATTTCAGTTGCCAAAATTCCATGCAGTAGAGATCATAAATAAATTCCAAAGTATGGATTGCGTGTTGAGGACAATGCATAAAAGGAAATTGGGTGGCAAAAGACTGGGTATATATTTAAAATGATAAAAATCCTAGCAGATAAGCAGGGTTTATTCATGGATATATAGTAAATGAATATGAAAGGTTCCAAATTGCCTATGAATAAATGTAGTCTTAGAAATACAGGCAATATGAAATCAGACCTATGTTTTATGAGATTAATTCCTTTAGCTTAAAGAACTTTTTGAAGCCTTGGGATCCTGGATGTAAATATAGAGAAATTACTATGTGAAATATTCTGGTAAATTGGAGCAGGTGGTAATATATCTAAGCCCTCTGAAAGGTAGGATATGTTGATTATTGATTTAGAGCTCTACAATTTCCATTTTGCAAGCTGGTAACATAGACCAATGTTTTGTAGAAATTCAACTACTATTAACATTCCCTTCAGTTCAATACAGAGTGTCCTGCTGCTGAGCCAAAATTGATTGATAACTAATTATTTGTGTTACTGCCATTCCAAGTCAATGGGAGTTTCACCACTGACTTGGAGCCCAGATTTCAATCAAGATTTTGTGACTGTTCCAAAGAGCCACCCTCAGGAGAATCACCTCACCCAGCAGATGTCCATGGCCCTATTTTCTGTTTTGCTAGGCCACAGTTTTGTCAGTCCTTGTCAGACTGTGCCACAGCTGCCAAGGGGAGAAGGAAAGGGTATGCGAAGCCGCCAATATCAGATGTGAAGTATGGCAGCTATGATGCCTCCGCCCTTTTCATCACTCCATACTTCACTTAAAGAAGTAGCAGGTTCTTCTTCCTAGAGCTTTTCTGTCTTCCATTTCTATCCTTTCTGAGGAAAGACCTGTCCCATCCCCAGCCTCTAGTCTAGTCACCTTCAGTAATAAATACCACTGTCTAAAAAGTGGGCTGGACTTTCTCATGACACATTCATCCTCATGCTTTTTTGATCCTAGGAGGCACACGAGGACTGGAAGTCCTCATGCTGCCAAAGCCTATGTGACAACTTGCTCACTCACTGCCCACCTGTTGTTCTTTTCCCCAATATTTTCCGCAGGGTCATTTTCCAGAAAAGGTTGAAATAACTCTGTTCAATTCTGTGATCTCCAGGTGAGGTGATCAGGAAACTGACAGCTCATCCCTGCACTAAGATTCTACATTAGTCACTGGAATATTCCTCCATTGCTGTGGCCTTCCTGTAGTTATCCAAATGTAATGCTACTGTGTGGCTTACATTGACACTATCCTCGATAGGCAAAATTTATCTGGACTATTGATTTCACTCAGGCAGTAGAAAATGGCTATTCAGAAGTTTTGACCTATTTTTTTTAAATAGAACTGCTTACAATTTAACATTCTAAAGAATTTGTCACCTTTTTACTGATTAATCAGATCTGGTTTATTAAATTTGTTAGTGCAGTTGAACCAAACCAGCCAGAATTTGATACTGAGGTGCCTATTAAAGCTTCATTTAAGAAAGACTTGTAAATTTGGTCAGGCTTAAAACTGAGAGAGTTACTTAGAACAATACTGATAAGATTAAAAGAGTTGAGTGACAGTCAAATTTGCGAACCCTAGAAAAATATATTTTAACGAATTTGAATGGATCTCTAAAAATAACAGTTTCTTAGGAATAGTTTAGTTAGAACACCAATAAAAAATTGAACACATGCAAAAAGTAGTAGTAACTCAATACCTATTGTTTTCTCAGTAAGTGAAAAAGGGAAAAAATGACACATTTCACCAAATTGGAAAGTCAATTATAACTTATCATGTTTATATTCATCCTGAAAGACACTTTGGGGTTAGAGTTCACTAGGATGTGTTTGTGGAAAATGCATTTAATACCCAAACTTGAACTTAAAACTGAATTGAATTATTTAGTGAAATAGAGTAAAATTCCAACTTTCTTCCAGTCATTGATTCATGGATCTGGCATGAATCATACAGCTCTGAAATAGCAGATGCATTAACTTGGAAAAAGAAATTGTATTAAAACTAACATATCTACAGGACCAGGGCACATGTGAGGTTCTATTACTACTTACTTTTATTGTATTTTTTGTGGACTGATCATTAGGTTACATTTAGAGAAATAAAGCAGAAAAGAAAACCGAAACAAATCTGGCACTGCACTTTTGTACTGGATACTGTCGAAGAGACCTGGTTTGGAAAGCAGTGACATCCAGTGTACCAACTAATTGATTTGAGTGAACAGTTTATGAGCAATAGAAATACTGCTTAGTGGATTATATATTCTTGTATAGAACCCAACAATGAGAGAATAGCATAAGAAAACATTATTAACACCTTTGCTGAGAGCTCTGACACGAATGAAAAACGCCTGGATATGTGATTAGACATTTATATAAAAATCAAGAGGGAGGAAAGCAATTACTAAATCAGACGTCTTTGATGTTTTGCAATTAAAATTAATGCACTCATGCCACATCCAGGTCTTTTTGAAACATGATGAGAGGGATTTTTTTTTTTAATTCTGGATCCAAGATGGTATAGAAACAATTTTATCATTATTTTCTGTTAATGTTTGGACAAGATCTTGAAAGAGCTGTCAAAAAATGAGGGAAATATAAAATGCTTGGAAAATATCTAAAAGATGTTGGTTTAGTTCTGTAGCTCTTGAACATGACTGGTCCCTCTCTTAAAAAACGACAGTCCAGTAACTTTGCCTGTAACGTGTTTTTATTGCTATGTAACTGTTTCTCTTTCATATGTAATTAGGCCACCTTCTCTTCCACCTTCCCCTTGCAAATGCTCTTATAAACACTACCT
Organism: Baryphthengus martii; assembly: GCA_013396935.1. Taxonomy (NCBI): domain Eukaryota; kingdom Metazoa; phylum Chordata; class Aves; order Coraciiformes; family Momotidae; genus Baryphthengus; species Baryphthengus martii. Next base: position 141,501 of record VWZK01010819.1, on the reverse strand, counting down.
GCATGAAATCCAGAGGTTGTCCTTGGTTTATAGAAAGGAGTACTTTTTTCTTTTATCATTAATGTTTTAATAAATGCTTATATATAATTATAATAATATCTGCTAGAATCTCTCCAAACAGTTTGAAGTTTCAGCTGGTTGCTGTAAAATTTTCTGATTAATTATCCTTCTCCATGTAGTTCCCTCAGCTTCTCAGAATACATTATGCTTAATAAGAAAAGTATTTCAAATGTTGTTGCTTTCTTCTGCATGAAAAGACAGTGTGTAGAATGGTAACTCATACTCTCCCTCTGTTATTCTTTTTCTTCTTCTTTCTCTGCTCTTCTTTCCCCTCCTAATTTAAGGAGAGGAATAAATTGGCTGATATTCCAGTTATCTGTCCAGCTGGTGAGGATCTTGTTTCACAGGATACAGAGCTGTCATCTTCAGCCAAAGAGGATGGTTTACAGACTGAATTCCTGGCAGAAGAAATAGCCTCCGGAGATGAATATGAGTGTATATCACCTGATGATATCTCTTTGCCACCGCTTTCTGAGACACCAGAATCCAACCTCTTACATTCTGAAACAGAGCTAGAAGAGCAGTGCTGCTGTAGTTCTCATAGTCTGCATGTCAGTTCCTATAGCTTGCAAATGCAGAAAACAACCAGTATTAAAAAAGCGATGGAAGCATCTGGTTTCTTAACAAATTCTGCTTATGCTGATGCTACAAATAATAGAATGGAAAGCCCATCAGATCAGCTTGAAAAGTTTTGTATCTCTTCAACAGATTCTGGTCCAAAAGTCAGAGCAGTATCTCCTTTGACTTGTAGCTCACAAGGAATATCTGAAGCTAGCACGACTTCCTGCACTATAAATGCCAAACCAGTATATAGCATGTTGAGTGAAGTGTGCAAAACACATTTGCAACACCTCGAACTTTGTAAAAGCATGGCAGAAACACAAGAACAATTGCATGGCTTGAATAACTGTACTAAAACCCAGGGCAGGCTGCGTGCTTTGCCTGATGCATTCTCAGGTTTCGTGTTTCACTCAGACGCCACCAGAAGCTGTCAGAGGCAGATGGTCACCCGAGAAGAGATTAAAAGTTCATCAGAAAAGAACAGCATGGCCAGCCTAACTGGACAGGTGCCTAACTTCTCCCAGCTCCTGTCTAACAAAACCGTCATGGAAGGTTCTCCAGTAACTTTGGAAGTAGAAGTAACGGGATTCCCAGAGCCTACACTGACATGGTGGGTAGCTTATAATGAGAAGTAGTAAATATACTGATTGGCAAGAAACCTAGACCACTTATAACCAAATTAATTAATCTATAGGCTAGAATAAGTGGTTTGTATCCTTTCTCATCCACACTTTGCATGATTCCCACCTTCAAAATTACTTTCGACAATTAACCTACTTGAAATAATCTCTCTGTACTTAATTTTATGAATAATGAGAGCACCAAACTACTGCAAGCACATCCAGGTTTGTAAGCAAATATGTCATGTAGTTCTTATATTCTGGAATATAACATTCCACTTGTTCAATAACTTCTTAAAACAAATGCATGCTCCTCCAGATATACCATAAGTAAATTCACCTGCATTTTCTCAGGATCTTGGCACCATATATGAACAGGCACATATATCTACATACACTCTGTAATATTTATATAGCCACTACATATACACAGACACACATTTATATATATTTTTTTTTTTAATATATATATGTGTGAGAGTCAGTTGCTGAAAACTGGAGAGACATTACAGGTTTAAAAAAAAACCCCACCTGACTCCTAAATATCTAGTCTAAGAGAATCAGTTTTTCTCTATTTATATATAGATGTTTGCAAACTCTAGCTCTCTTTCAATTGCTGTATGTCTAATTAAATTGCTTTATACTGCATGTGTGAGAAATACAGGTGATGTAATATAAACATCTTCTAAGACAACTTTTTAAAATTCCCTGATGAAGGGAATAGGGAATGAAAGACGGGCAGGATTTCAAGATTTTGGTAACAGTCTTCTATGTGTTGGCATATTTTCCTAGACTATTACGTCGTTTGTTATTTTTCCACTTATTCCACTAGACTTTTACAATGGAGGCCTTTCTTTTAATGTAGAAAAATTAGATATGCCTCTTGTTGGAAACTTTTTGATGTTAAGATTATTATTATTATACATATAAAGAATTAGGCAAACTAAGCATTTAGTAAGCTGAGTCTCTTTCATGGCACTGAAAAAAATACTGGACATTGCAACCTTGATGCTATACTGTGTTGATATCAATAAAGTAATTTTGTATTAAGTCTCAATATTCTACACTTTGAGGAATATTGTTGGTGAAACAGGAGGTGCCTTCAATTTTATTTTATCATAAGAAAATATTAATTTACATCAAAAATATGTACACTGTTGTTATATGGTCTTTTAAAAAATAGCATTCAACTGAAAACCTTTTTCAAATTGGAAATTTATGAAAATAGGAAAAAAAAAGCAGGGGTTTTGTAATTAAAAACTCACCAGTAACATGTATTATGTACTGATGTAGACATTTTATTGGATATACACGTGGAAAAGTGCTTCTGTGTTTGTGTTAAGTGTGGCTTATGCTGAAACGTATGAGGCATGAAGAGCCATAATTTTCTCTTCCAAATTAAAATGTAAATTAGGAGTCAATGCCAATACGCTATGATAGAACCTCAGGTGTTAGAATATGACACCAGTTCTTTGAAATAACTCTTGATGCAGTGTCTTCTGTCCTGTTTGATGATGGGTACTAAGTCAATATTAAGTGGACTGGGGTGGCGGAACAGGTCCTGCCTTGACTGTTCTTTGTATGGAAGACACAAGTTCAGAAAGTCTGTATGTTGTTTACACATCTCAGGAGCCTATTCATGAGTTGAATGTGGATTGACTAAAAAATGTTTCAGCACAGAACTGAAGAATGTATTATTCAGAAATCTGAATTGTTTAAGTATTGATCCATATTAACATATAGCTTTAAAACTCAGTAATGGGAGCACAGCAATGAGGTCTATCTTTTGCTGTCAATTTAGTGTTTTAGAGGTTATCTGAATTTGCGAAGTTCTGCTTGGCATACAGTGATGTAAATCTGACTTGAAAACTGAATCTCTGCTTCAGGTACAAGAAGGGCCAGAAATTGACTGCAGATGAACACTTAAAGCTTTTGCAAAAGGAGACAAAGCATACTTTGTTCATTCAGAAGGTGTGTGATAAAGATGCTGGCCTCTATGTTGTTCGGGCTAAAAATTTGAACGGCACTATCTCATCAAGTGCCATTCTTCACGTGAAAGGTAACAGGCCACCTATTAAAAGAATAGACTGGATAATGGTGTGTGTCATCTATATTAGCATATCACTAATGTACTGGCTATTCACAAAATAAGTACAATATTGACTGCACTGGACTTAATTCTCACATGCAAGACAACATTAAACTTCTTTTCTTACACTGCATCTTTCACTATCTGTACCGAACCACTTTTATGTCACACTCAATATGTCGCTTGTTTCTTTAATGCAGATATTATGTGTTTATTTTCCTTTCTCATAATGATGTTGAGACAAAAAAAGTTAGAAATATTGTCTAGAATCTGAGACGGAGTTTTACTTTCTAAAAATGTTACTATTACAAAGTAGGTAAAGGAGACTATTTTAAAGGTTGTAGGTATTAGATGTCAAGATACACAGAGGTAGAGTTCTTAGATCAATGTATACTTTATTATTTGCCTTTTTTGGGGAAGATGTGTGGAGGGTGTTAAAATGTTGTGGTTTTTTAAACATTGAATGTATTATTTCCAACAACATTTTCTCTCATATACTTTTTTTAAAAAAAATTATTTGTGGGATAAAGCTTCTTAGTAAAGAAATCATACCATTTATAATTGGGCTGGCATAGATGAGATTTAAATCTATGTCAGCCCAGCAGATAGTCTCCACAAATTAAAGATACAGTAGTTCCAATAGTTGTGATCATCTGCACTACAAATATTTGACCCGGAATAATCAGAATTTGTGTAAGTGGCACATAGTATACAGTAGACTAAAATCCCCAGATGTTTACAAAATGAGATGCTCCAACATACCAATCTGTTTAGGTAGATGCTTGTGATACTTCCTCAGCCTTCTTTTAAAAATAAAGATATAAATATTTCTAATGATCCAATAAATTGTTAGTATGAGACAAGAAAGATAACAGTTTATGAAATGAGCATTTCTGCATGTTTACAATTTTTAACATGCTGATTTCAAACAGAATCAGCCCAGTTGGGGGAATACTCAAAAGTATATTAACATCAAAAAAAATTTTAAAAATGCTTTCTTTCAGTCAAATAGAATTCTCCTATAACTTCAAAGAAGTAAATCCAAACCAGAACTTTGTTCACCTACGTATTGTGTTTCATTCTTGACAAGGACAACCACAAATATTATTTTTTTGTTAAAGTAGTAATTTGCTCAAATATTTGATGATAATGAAATAATTGTGCCAGTGGAATTCTTCATTTATAAATCCTCAAGTGTAACTTTATTCTTTAGCTCCAGTACTTGTTTTATTTGTACAGTAACAACAATTGACAAACTGCTATATAATTTTTCCTGTCATTGATTTGCAGCTTTCATATTGAACTGTGATGGTGCAGAAAGGAAATACGTACTTTCTCTTGCACAATTTGCTGAAATGAAGTAAACCTTTTACTACGTAGCATGCTATGAGCAGAATATATATTGCAAATTGCCAGAGGTCAGTGAGGTTGAAGACTGACATTTAGATATTTTGGCCCAGTGACTGCAACTTTATTAAAATTCCTATTACTTTGAAACAGGAGAAGTTCTCAAGGGAATATAACCTCATGGCAATACGAGAGGGAACAGGAGGAGGAGGTGGTGAGCAGATGGGGGAACAAAGTAAATTCTAATTAAAATTGTCATTATCCTCAATGAACAACTTTCTAAGTTCAGTCGTCTCCCAAAAATGTTGATTCGTAAGAATTCTCTCAGATATAAAAATCACCTGTTTTCCTATATTGTATTTTCCACTTCACAATAAAACTAATTTTAATAATTGGTATTATTTTGAATGTTTCAGTTTTCATAAAAGTAAAATTCAGTTTAGCGTTTTTGTGCCCTTGTGACTTTGTTTGGTTGTTATAAATATAGAGCAAAGAACCTGTGTGAGCAAGCTGACTTGCATAAGCGGTACGTTAAGCAATGCTGTGGTAAGAACAAACCAAAATATCTGTCCTACATGCTGTAATGTTTTGCTTGCTGCAGAGCTGTCAGTGCTTGATAACTTTAACTTTTTCATAAAACTTTTTTTTTTTTTCTTTCTTTTCTTTGAAACTGAGGCTTCTAGGTGGCGGCTGCCCTTCAATCCTCTGTTTTTACTGAGAGCTGTCATTGTTCTGAAATGAAAGTAATCGTGGATGTTCTTTTGACTTGTTCTAAATAACTTTATGATAATACTCAGGTCACCTTTTCAGGCATTTTTTGCCTTCAATATTGAGTCTAAGTATATACACACAAAAACCCTAGGAGTGAAAGTGGAGATGTTCTCTTTCTGCTTTTGCTTTGCCTCTACCAGAATTAGGCCTTTAATCATTAACTGTTACAAGTCTTGTGACAGGAAGAGTCATTATACCTCCACAGAGAATGCTGGGCTCACAGTTGCGTCTTTGTTTTAACTTGTGGATCCTTCATATTGAAAACTATGGAAAGGTCAGTGCTAGAATGCTTATTGTTCTCTCTTTTTTTATATGGCCAGTATGTGAGTTCAGAGATATGCATCTGACGTTCAGAGATATGCATTTGACTTTTTGGTTGGAGGAGAGCCATTTGTTGAGCAAAATAACACTGTGAGGTGAGTCTGTGTCCTTCAGAAAGCAAGACTAGAGCTAGAAGAAATTAGTCCTAAACTCACTTGTAGTTTTATCAGGAGAAAAAAATATGAACCTTTCATCATGTCATAGAGCAAGAATTGGAGGTAGCTTGGATCTCGACTAGTAGCTGGATCTGATTGCTTGCTGGCATTTACAGAAAGACTGCCCTCTATGATTATCAACTTTACAAGCTAAAAAGGCAACAAACAGACACAAAACTACTGTAGGAGTGTGCACAGATTATGGGAACAAAATCTTTCCCGTCCCTCTTAACACTTGCTGATGTATATCCAGGCTCCTAGAGTATTATAGGGGAGCAGGTATGTAGACCTCCCGCATACACATTTGATTAAATCTGTTAAATGTTAAATAAGATCTTTCAAGTTTAACTTGTGAGAAGAAAGTGAGATGCAAATGAATGCAGGAATTAAAATCTAAGTATATTATTTCTTTCAAGAGTACACACAAGTATGACATTCATGCTATCGCTGTGTGACACTGTGAAATAATAAAAGATCACAACACCTTGTCACTTCTAAGATTGTTGTCATTTTTACACAGTCAGATCTTATAATTATTAAATGCAAGAAGATATAAATGTATGGCCAGAAATTGCCTTAGCACATCTGTAGATCTTAACAAATCATTGTAGAAGTAAATAATATCTTTGTTCATGAAATCTTTCCTCTGAGAATTTAAACGTTGCTGTGAATTTTAGATTAACTAAGCTTGATTTTGTGAGTATGGCATCACATCTACTCTAAATCAGGAATAGTTTTAAATACAGTTTTTAATAGATATGTGGATAGTAGCCACATTTGTAATTGCTGCAAGAAACAAGATTTTTAAAGAGAGAGATACAAGATACACAGCAGGGTACTGGAAGACTCCTGGTTTTAATGCTTTGCTTTGTAAATAAATGTCTTCAGTGCTGATTATTGTTGTGTTGGCAGTAATTAATGCTAAAATATTTTGCTGGACATTTTCTGCTGTTTCCTATTAAGATAACCTTGAAAACTGATAGTGATGTAGTCTCACCATACAGTAATACTTCTCTGAAATAAAACTACAGTCACTCTGCTTCAGGAATAGTTTCTATGTAATCCTTCTTCCCTTCTCCCTCTCCTCCCCTTTTTATAATTCTTGTTATGTATTCTTCACCTCCTCCTTTTAAACATACTCTAGAAGCAGGGAATACTTCTAGGTATTTTATATTGCTCTGGTTCTGCTACTTTCTGGTTTTGCAGTGCCGAGTTCTCTTCATCACGGTCACAGTTTTGAAACTACAGTTACTTGAAGGCCTCAAAAGGTTCAAAACATTTACAGCTTCCTGATTGCTCTCTGAAAGAGCAGATTTAAATCTCAGTCTCCCTAGCCTTAGCACCAAAATATTATACTTAGGCATATTGCTTACTTAACTTCTCTTTTTCCCCATGACCAAACACCCATTAAGAAAGAAAGCAGTGAATGAGATGATTGCCTGCCTACAAAACGTGGAGTTCTGTGAAGGAGTATTCACACAAGGTACATAAGTTTGGAGGAGGAAGGGATTAATTATTTTCATTTTTCAAAAGAAGCAGCCTGTCTGAGGGCCCAGTTATGAATCAGTAGGCAAAGGGAGGAGGAGGCATTCTCCTAATTGGCTTTGGATCAGATGTGGCTGGAACTGCAATGGAGAAGGTGGCTTCCTCTCAAATGACTGGTAAGGTGTGCCTATTTCTGGATCTTTTTCTGGAGATTTTTTTAGCATAAGCTGGAAATTTTTGTGTGTGTATATCTCTTGTGGCTCAGAGGAGCCATGTCTAAAAACTACTGCTCAGACTTCCTTTAACGAGGCTACATCATAGTATTCAAGCAGACCAGAGCTCTGGATTATGGGTATTTCAGATCAATCGGGTCGTGATATCCACTTAGTATACCTTAATAAAATTCCTTCTGATTGTGTTAGGAGCTTCACTGAGACAAAGCCTCTAACCAATAAAGTGGAATGTCTTCATAGAGCACCGCTGAGCAAATCGAAAGTCTCAGTCTAACCTCATTTTTTAGAGAATATAGGAGGAGGTTGATAAACTTGCTAATATCACATTTCAGGATGACAGAGAGTGGAAATTACATGCTCGGAGTAAACAGATCAAGAAAAACTGTGAAACAAAGTAATAAAAAATGGCTGCTGAAAACATTTTGGCTTGGCCTGGTTCTACCTGTATGTGAGACTTGAGGCAGGGGTGAAAGTTGTATGACAAAGCCAGATGCAGGTGATCTCTCCACCTGCAGCTTTTACATTGCTCCAAACTGCTGAGTTTTCCTTGCCGGTTCCTCAGTTTGTAGCAGAACTCTACTGGTTTCTGCAAATAACTTGTGTAATCTTTAATATTTGACAAACTTCTTGTTTGAAGCCATCAGTGTGGAGTTTCAGTACCCCTGACTACCTGAGATGTTTTTCCGTCACAATGCAAGAAAAAAGATCCTTTCCGTCTAACCTTTGTAGTTCATGGGATATTCAGCCAAGAAATCATTTTTAGTTGACAAGTTGTCTTAGCTTATTCTGACTTTTCACTATGATATCTTGGGAAAATTGCTGGTGAAATATAACTATGCATTCTATTTTGAAGGTTGCTGTCAGAGGATGAGCTCTTCTCCTACAGCAGACTTCGTGCCTTACTTATTGTAACTGTCACTTTGTGGTTTTCTTTGCACACGCTTTTCTCTTTGCTCTCTAGAAACTGATCATTTTAGTTCTTATGTTCTACTGACTTACTAGTACAAAATCAGGATGAGATTTGATTATTACAATCCAAATCAGATGACTCTTTTTTTTTTTCTTTTAATGGTAAAAACCATCCTGGTAAGAGACGCAGCCTGACTTCACAAGGTAATACAAAGCACACAGGTAATGGAATCCAGCCCAAAATATCACAAGGAAGTGGCTGATACCCACTTAGTGTTTTCCACAGGAATATAAGCTAATCATGCACTGTTTGTGGCTTATTACCAGCTGCCTGCAAAGAGGAGGCAGGGGTGTAAGCTTGATTCTCTTGCTTGAAGTGAAGCTGCAGATTCCAAATTTCTGTTGCCTCAGGTGCATGCAATGCAATGGTGATGGGAGCTTGGGCATGCTCTCAACAGCTAAGGACCAAGTTGTTTGAGCTGCTAGGACTGGCTAATACAAACCGGAGTATAACAGTGTAAAATTCATATGCTACTTCTCTATATTGTGGCCTCAGTCCTACAGTACATGGAAAGAATGTAAAATCAGAAAAGTCTGAAAGCTTATAGCGGGTAAAGGACTCACCTAGGCAGTGAATTTATTAATAGAGTGGATGAAAATGTCTGACTCACCCTGCTGACACGTTTGGCAAAAATAGCCATGGGCTCAATATATTTGGGCTGAGAAGTTGCTGGGCATCTTTGTAAGATACACCGATTTTTGTTTCACAATAACATAAAGAAAAAATTTCATCCTGAAACAGTTGAGTAAGGCCGGCATAGTTGAGAGCAGTTTCAAGCTCTGCTATTTATCACATGTTTCAGTAAGTTGCCATTTCTGAGAAGGCCGGCAATTACTTTTGTTAAATAACATGGACAAATGGTACGATTTATAGTAGAGAGGCACAAAAAGATATTCTTTGTATGACAGAAATGCAAAATGTTCATTTTTGTTGTAGTACATGTCTTTGTGTGTATTTCGATGTGTTAACATCTGCTGCTTTAGATTTCCTGTGCCAAGAATACTTAGGCTGAGTTTTGAGGTTGTCATCTTTTTTACAGTGGCCCTGGAGGTGGAAGGTAAGTGGAGCCTCAGGTACTGGTACAGCAATCCAGTAAATTCAGCTTTACAGCTCATTAAGTTACATGTCACATGAAGAAATGCTTGACTCAGTACAGACTGATGCTGATGACTGAAATTTCTACAAATAATTTTGATAGGTTAATTTATATTAGCCAGGCCTTGTACTGCCTCAGGGGTCACCTGTCCTCCCACAGTTGGCCTGAAGCCAGCACAAACTCAGTCTCATGTGCTCTCCTTATTGCAATGGAAATACAGTTATTTGCCTATCTGAATAAGATTTGTAGTGGGTGATCCTGGGATTACATGGTTTTGATATTAATGATGGTCAAAATAATGGTCTTGGTCAGAGGCCACATTCTGGACTTCACTGTTGCAAATACAGATTTTTTTTTTTTTTTAAAGTAATATTTTCTTAACTAGAAGACTAGGGGGGAAAGTGAAACAATGCACTAAATGCAAAAGTTTGCTCTCTTGACTTTGTCACTTGAAATTTGTGGGGAATATTTACTTTTCCACCTTCACAGAAACACAATAATCCACAAAGACTTGCCTACTACCTGCACAAAGAACATGACTCTTTAGCATTACTGTGGAATTAATATCATTATGCCGATATATGGAATTCTTGTGTGCTTAATATACATGTGTTTCAACAAACCTTAGATTGTATTAACAATGTCTGCCTACTAACTGTCTTGCAATTAAGTTATCCTAAGTTCCAGGTACCAGTAAAGGCTTTCTTTGTCATGCAGTGTGATAAGCTTTATAATTATGAGAATAGATTTTTTTTTTTTCCAGGTGCTGTAGTTGTGCCTTTTAAAAACAGAGTGAATATTTGGTTTTATTTCAGTACAAGGAAAACAGCCAAACTTCATAGAAAAATTTGGGCATACAACTCTACAAGAAGGTGAAGATTTAATTCTGCATTGCACTATAGATGGAAAGCCCAAACCACATGTCTGCTGGACAAAGGATGATATCCAAGTGGTATCTGGAAATATCAGTGTAAGTTCTAATGTTCTTAAAATATTTCTAGAGAGAAATGAAATATATTTTACTTTATGCTACTAATAATCTCCTATGTGCATTCTATTCTTTTACAGATTGAGAAATTAGGTGATACATATTACCTTTTAAAAAGAAATGTAGTCCTTGCTGATACTGGGAAATATATCTGTGTTGCCAGCAATGAAATTGGAAAGGCACACTGTTCTGCTTTCGTAACAGTCATAGGTGATTCATCCTGCCAGCTGCATGCTTTTAGGCACACTGTTGCTATATTAAACGAGCACCTTGTTTCCACTTACTATAATGTACATGTTTTGTTTCAGAGAAAAATAAATCCTCAAAAATTTCCACTGTAACTCAGAGTAAATCAGAATGGGAGGATGGATACTTTTCAGAAGAAGTGAATGTCACCACAAATGAGCTAGTACAAGCCCATGATATACATTGTGTGAGAGATCAAAGGCCAGAGGATAAAAATCTCCCAGTAAGGTAACTTGCAGCTTACTCTCTGCTACCTCTAGTAATACTCCCATAGTTGTAAGGACCTTAATTGACAAAACACAAGTCAAACACTCTTCCTAATCCTATGAATTTTTGCATACTATAAATTAAGTTCATAGTGTGTGCCTGCTTTTTCCACTTAGTTCTTCATCAGATGATACGCAAATCTGTTAGATGAAAGACCTTGTAATACAACAGAAACTGCAATGTCTGCAATAAAATATTTAGTGAAATATTTTTTAAAAAAACTAGATATCTCAACCTAGATATTTATGTAAGATTGAACAGCTCAAAGATAGAAAGTATTCCATAAGTTCAAACTGATACAACTACATGAACATGACGTGTCAATAACAGAATATGTAAAGTTTTCTACTAGGTAAGCATCATATTTAAAAGACTAAGTAGCAGTCCTAATAGCACAGAAACAGTCACTGTTCATCAATTGATTAAAGACGAAAAATCTTCCCACTGTGCAATTTCATAAGATTAAATGAGACAGATGAAGTCAACAGTCCTGATGGTGATTTCTTGGACAAGACCAAATCTTGCCTCCTGAATTTAAGTGCCCTAATAGCCTGCTGTAGCTAATGGTGCTAGGAATGCCTGTATTTTGAATAATGTATTCAGGGACGAGAGCCATTACTAATCTGATACATTCTATTAGTTCACCATTTCACTGGAAGTATCAGACAGAATGAGGTGATGTAGGGATATAGATAGGGGTTAGGAAGAGATTGTGCACATAAAAATAAGACTTGCCTTCAGAAATTTTCAACAGAAAATACCCTGGAGGTACTTAAAAGACATGCAGATGTAGTGCTTAGTGACATGGTTTAGTGGTGAACTTGGCTGGGCTAGGCTAATAGTTGGAATCGATGATCTTAAAAGGTCTTTCCCAGTCTAAACTGTTCTATGTAAGTCATACAGAAAGGCTAAACTTTTCATTTTCCTTATCTCTTGCATTCTTTACACCTAAAGTTCCTTCTGGTTATTTGTTATTGTCAGTAAGATGGATTTTTGGATACTTTGTTCTGTCTGGAATAACTCTTTATTTCATCTCTAATCTCATGTTTTCTCAAGACCACAGAGAACAGTCTGTGCCAAACACCAGTGTTGCTTATGAAAGGGAATGAATGCTATAACTTCCAACATAAAAATTACATGCAATATTAACTGACCTTTTTTTAAACAGGTTTAAAGAGAAGCTCTGGCTTCAAGGAGTGTATCTTGAATTTGAGAGGCCACAAAAAATTAGTTTCAATCATCTGGAACATGATCCTGTTCTCCTGCCTGCTGCAGAGGATCAGAGGATGGACTGAACTGCAAGATGCCCGATATATGAGGGTGTCATGTTGTTTGCTGTGTCTTTTAGTAGGCATTGGCCAAGGGTGAGGAGAAGATGCATCTTAGAGTGCTATTCAATTTCTGTCTAGGTTGCAATTTGTATTTCCTTTCTTTATAAATAAATCGTTAATAAAATTCACCTGTGCACAGCATTAATTAGACAGTGATTTCAAATTTCTTGCAGTTTTGTTCTGGTTTGTTGGACAAATCTGACAGAAGATAATAATGGAAAAAAAAGAGACATTAGCCTTTACAATTGCAGTTCTCGTTGGTGATTCATCAGTACTCACTGTCTTATTTTTCTACAAATTCCATCGATGCCACCAATTCCATCAACAGTTCTTCGCACTAGCTTATATAGAGAATTCAGACAAATGAGGACTTAAACCAAGATGAGTTTATAACTACAGGTTTCTCCAGTCTCTACTGTTCATATAGAAATACAGAAATACAGTGTTCATTACCTTACTCATTACAGCTTTGAGACATTTTGAGGAGGCTGGGTATCTAAAGGATTGGTTACTAGTAATAGCAAACCTTGTCTAATGCATGCTTAGCACCGAGGATGTCTTTGGGGAAGACCATCTCCTTAAAGCAGCATAATGGAGATGACTTCCACTGTATAGCTTCTGCTTTCAGGACTGGATTAGTGTGGCAAAGTGGTCCTTTTACACTTAATGCCTGTCATTACAGTCCAAAGGAGTAGACTATGAAGTGTTACCCATACTGGTTTCAAAGATCAGCCTTAGTTTAGCTAAGGACTTCTCAGTGATCAAATTCCTCAAGACCCTCAGCATCCATTCAGCATATAAAGAAAACCTGAACTGAAATTAAGTCTTTTGGATTGTAGGGCAGTCATTAACATGCTGAAATTTTTGTCTCCATCTCTTGAATTGTCCTGAAGGTGTCTTTTCAACTTCATTGCAAAGCTCCTTGCAGAGAAAGAGGAGGTCTTTCGTAGTGTCATCCATTTGCAGCACTGAAAAAAGTAGTTCAGAAAATACCCCATTTTAAATGACTGTTTAACTGGCACAATAACAACAGAACACCTAGTTAGATTTGGGAATAATTCAGCTTGATCCTTCTAACTCAGATTTTCTAAGTTTTACCTATCAAATGATTCGTGCTATTCAGACTTCTGCTTCAGTGCACTGAGTATGGCTTGGCCAATACACAGGCACACCTGTATCTTGCAAATGCCTACTGTGCAACATTTCATTATTCTTTATATAAACATTGGTTAGGCCTACATTGGATCTATATACCAGAGCAATGCACTCACTTTTCTCACCAAGAGCAGAGAGGGTTTTAAGCAGTGCAGCATCTTTGTGCCTCGTCTGGGTAGATGTCATCTGTGCAAAATCTGGACTGAAATAACATTTTCTTGAGAGTTGCTTAAATCATAATTCCAAAACATTAAACATTTATCTCCAACAAGGTACAGGTTGACTGGTAGAAACTTAAATTTATCTCTATATTAAAGTACAGGCATAAAGAGGAAACGAGCTGAAAAAAAATATCATGTACATGTCTTCACCTGATCACATAAATCACTTGCTTGACATTATGGAAAAGTCAATGGCATCCTGCCCACACAAGAGTCACAAGGCTGTGTATATATGCATATAAATATAGTAGCTGAGAACAGAAGTTCTTGTTCTGCTTATTTACCCTATATCTCTCACAAACATTTTTTTTCCAAAATGGAATGGAGACGAATACAAAATATTTTGTGGATGCCATACAATTACCTTTCTGCTGACTAAGCCCCTCCTTGGCATGTGTTGTTTAAATGTAAAGATCTCACAGAAAATATTGTGTTGCCAGCTGCAGTCGCATTCAGAGGACTGACAAAGCACATATCATACATCACACCATAAAAAAAAATTAAAATCCCTAAAAAGTATGTTCTTTTATCAGCTGGATTCCTTAAGTACGGCATATAAAATTTTCATTTCAAAATCTATTTTGTGTAAATGAAAATATGTAATTCAGTGCCTGTTGATCTTGATTGCACAGCAAAATTAAGGCATTGGAGTCTTGCTTTTCCTCTTGATTGTCAGCCTGTAAGAATATCTTGAAGTTTAATATTTAATGTGGGCTTTTTTTCCTTTTGATTCACAAAACACAACTTTACTTAAAAAAAAAAAAATATTAAAAGTGATAATGATTTTCTGAATAGTACAAGAGTAAAAATAGGAAACTGTCACTCAGTTCTTACCTAGTTTTTTTTACAAAATAGTAAAAAGTGGTGTTTATAAACAGATAAACAAAAAGCCTAGAACACTTTTTTGCCAAGGAGGAACACAGCCATTGGTCTAAGTGTTCCCAGGAAGTGGATCCATTACGAAGCATAGTAAGTGTCTTTATTTCTTTCCATTTTATAAATCTTAGATGCCCATGAATTTATTAAAATATATGCAAAATTTGTCAGGATGTATGTATCTATGAAATTTTAAGGATTATCTTGATGTTAGTTATTTGTCCCTGGTATTATGATATTAATTACTGTTTGGCAGAAGAAAGTGGAATAGCTAATAAATATATTCTTTACTCAGGGTCTTTAGTAGGGCCCTGCTTTATAAGGTGATGTGGTGAGTAAGTAATGCTTTTAATTCCTTTTTTGTTCTGCATATATAAATGTGTGGGGATGATATATAAAGAGAAAATATACAAGGAAAATGTGAGAAAAGTGATGTCTGCAAATTTCCTCCTCAGATATTTCCGAGGAGATGATATGAGTGACAACTACCAACATGAAGTGAGTGAATATGGACCCTGATAACTATGCCATTAATGTTCAAATCTAGTCATAGTTCCCAGAAAGTTCTTCACATGTGTAATAGCTAAGGTAGTTTCAAAAATTGCTTAGTGCCTTGGTTATCTTTTCTACTTTGGGAGCAACTGATAGTGCCTTCTTCATGAACAAGTAAAACTATTTTCTGCAAGCATGTCTTAGTTTTAGATTGATGTATTTTGCATAATCAATTACAATAGTTCACATAAGAGATGTTAGCATCTGAAAATGCTGCAGCTCTTCAAAAGCCAGCTGCAGCATACAAATGTGGATATTCTTGTGAATAGAATGCATTTTATAGCCTTTATTTAAGATTCTAAAGGTTTCATTAAAAAAAGGTGCCTTTTACAGAATTTGAATGGGAAGGGAGTTGATCAAATTAATGGAAATGTGTTTTGATTGCAAGTCAGGATTTAATTATTTAACCATTAAGAATTTTTTAGTTATTTCTAAGTTTAAAGAAGGAAGAGAAAAAGCAGTATTTTTTATTTTTTTTTTCAAAAGTAGACTAGAAAACTGGAAATTCAGCAAGGGTATAACATCTAAATACATTTTGGGTTGTGTTTTGTCAGTTCTGTAAGAATTTAAGACGGCATCTTATCAGTGAGAAGTTTTATTTAAAGTGACCAAGTTATGTATTTCATTGCTCAGGTGAAGTGAAAATAGTACATGAAAGAAGATAATATACATTGTGTAGGAAAGAACAGGACAAAAGATGAAGGGAGTGCAGGAAAATGGAGTGGAGAAGGAAATAGGAAAGATACTGATTCTTATTATGCGGTTTGCAAATTACTGTGTGTGGATAGATTAAAGGGCCGGGAAAGAAAGCAGGGTTTATGTGATGTTGGCTGTGCAGTTGAAGCATATAGTACGCTACTACTGTTTGACAAATAAGAAAAGGAAAGGTTGTGATTTTTTTAAAACACAAATTAGGAAATTCCACTTCAAAAAAGCACACTGAAGACTTGCCTAAATGGCAGTTTGAAGCTTTCAGTGTTTAAGAAAGGATGAATTTGTTTCTAAGCTCTGACTAGATTCTTCAGCTTTCAAGGCATCTTCACGTGGGCCTACTAAAGTAATCATTGCTTTTGTGCAGCTCCGCTCATCAAGGCAATAGGATTATTAGAATTAATCAGTGAATCACATACAAAGAGGTTGCTGATATCCGCACCACAATGTTTCATTATCTTGAACATTACCTACTATTTATTTCTTAAATGTATTGTTTACTACAATCTAATACATATTCTATAGTAATACTGACAATAGATAGTTTATACTTAAAAGAGTAGCAGACTGAAGCAAATGATGAAATTTTCTTAACGATCCCCAATTGGTATGTCTGATTGAAAAAAAAAATGTCTTTCTCGTTATCTGGATCTGACTTTTGAGCAGAGAAATAATGTCATTTTTACCAGCGGTGTCTCTGTTACAGAATAATAAGACAAAAATTATCCTTCTGCTTTTTGTTATGGATATACTATGTGACACTAAACACGTAGAAATCACACTAGGCTGTCAATCTGTTAACAGAAGGCATGCAATATAAATAATTTATATTTCTTTGAGAGTATGAGAAATATTTCAAAAATATGTTCATTTCTGAATTCACCAGCAAAAGTAAAAAGTTGAGAAGGTACAAACTTCTATTGAAATGGAAATAGACTTAGCAGTCATCGAAATCAAATGTAAAACTTCTAAAAAAAATAAATAAGGAACTTAATATAAAAAGACAATATATTTGGTTTATGTCTTTGAATGCAGCAAACCTTTTTCCCTGTAACTTTCTATTATTATCAATTGTTGTTGATCTGATTGAAATTGAGAAATGTGAACTTCTGACCATCTTGTAACTTCAAAAGTGATGGTTTGCACATTTCTGTCATTTAGAAATCATCACGTTTTCTTAAAGTTTTTCATTGTTTAGTCGGCAAAGACTTCATCATTAAGCTGACTGTGTTTATTATGTTTTGCAGATACTAGCTTGTGTTCTTTCTCCAAGTTTGATTTTTCAGTGAATATTTAAGTGTTCAACTACAGAGAAAAATGGTCATCTGCTAATTTAGCAAGATTCTCTTTAGAGTCAGAAATTATATACCCTTCACATAGATTTCTTTGGACGTTTTGTGTCTTTTAGTAGAAGCTTACTTGTTCTTCCCACTAATGCATAGAGTTGCATTTGTTATACTAAGTCTTATACAGAGATTAGTCTCTCTGACACCTGTTTGCAACAAAAAAAGTTAAAAGTGAGCCATTGTACTCTGACTTTCAACATCCTTGAAAGTCAGTGTAGAGAGCATTCCTCCAGTCTCTGTTGCTGTTGTTACTGCTCCATGCCAAGAGTATCCATAAAGTTGACATCTTATGAGATGGATAAATTAAAGGGCAGATCAAAATTCTGAAGTGATGAGGTGACAGCAATATGTCCTTTCTTGTTTCTTCCAGATCTGCAAATTATAGTATAACACCTCCTTGCAGGAATCATAGCAGTGGTATTCTCTTTCCTTGGCATTTTCTGGAGCTCCTGGTGGAGATTTCCTTTGAGTTATTTTCAAACCTGAGTGCAGTTGATAGTATGAATCTCCAGCTTGTGTTTACTTCTCTAGGTATCCTTTGGGAGATCCTTTTCAATGTGGATCTTGGTGACATCAGGCTGAAGGCCTCCATCTACCAAAACAGCTAAGCATGGGCTTGACTTTAAGCAGATAAGTAGTCTTATGAGCCAGTTAAGTGCTTAAAGTTTACTAGGTATTTCTCTCTATATATTCCACCTCATAGGGAAGGAAAAGGATTTTTAAATAAGAAGGCAACAGTGTAAACAGACAGATGTGGTGGTGTGTGTGGCAGAACACCTCTCATTCCAGCTACAGATGAGAGCAGCTCATCAGTCAGTAACTCCTGACCTCTGCTTCAGGGGAAACCAATCTAAGGGTACAACTAGATATGTGGAGTAACTAGTGGAAGGTTGCAAATTAGTATGCTATTCTGTGGATCGTTTACTCTATAGTCTGCATAAGGCCTCCATAGGTCTAGAAAAAAAAGCCATTAGACTTAAGATCTGTCTTCATTTACTTTCACAAAGTTTATATTTCTGCACTTCGTATGCTATTGTTTATTAAGATTAACTGCTTGGAACATACAACAGAAAAATTGTGAACAAAAAAAAAACAACAGAGAGCACCAAATCTATATATTACAAAATACAATTTTAGAATTCAAAGTTATGGAAAAAAAGATAGTTTAAACAGTGCATTCTAATAGTGTGCAGCCACATGTCTGAGCTCAGCTTACTTATTTAGCCTGGTGATTGACAGATGCATTTGGTAGCTTCTTGGATGTTTTATAATGGAAGAAAGCAAAGCTGAATCTCCCTGATATGACTACTTCTGTCTTGCCCGTATCCTCTGCTAAAACACTTCTTTATTACTTTCTTTGTTTTGTGCTTATAGGAAATTTGCCACAGCTTGTAAACTATGCATTATGAACAAAGTCAAATTATAAATCAAAATCTTTGGAACAGATGATGTTTCCTCAGTGAATCCCTTTTGTGCTTCCAAAATTAACATTGTCAATCAAACCAACAAGTGGTGTATGGTTACAAAGAGTGGATCCCCTCTCCCAGGATACTTTCTTTTAGGAAACCAATCAGAACTGGCACTGACATGATGAGACAGACCTGTCAGCAGAGCTGGGGTATATAAGGCAAAACAACTATGTTAGCACTTCTGAGCAGTCGTGCATTCCCCGCCTCGCCTCGGGTGTAGGGATTGCAAAAAAACAAAACTACACTGTCAAGACTGTGTAGTTTTGTTTTTCTGATTAGAGGCTCTACAATTCTCATGCTGGGATTGTCTTAAAAAATCTTACTGTGGATAAGGACGTCGTTCAAGAAGATTTCGTTGGGCTTAGCCCACTCTTACAGGCACTTTGAGAAATCAGGTTAGTAGTATGTTTCTGCTGGTGTAATAAGTATTTTATCAGTCATTAATAATCCTTATATCTGTTATTTATAAATTTGCTTATAGAGGGGTATATGTTTCAGACTACAGAGACAGAGCACTTAAATTCTCGTGATACAGTTATGTCTTAAATTTCTGGGAGTAAGTTTTGATAACACTCAGCAAGAATTTTTCTGGTATATTTATTGTTAAAGACTGTATAAATTAAGATTTGAAAAGCGCATGGAAACATCTGCTTAAAAACTCCTTTCTGTTGGGAATGTTCAAGGTTATGCTACTGAGAGATAAATTGAGAAGCTCCAAGAATAGCTCTGATAAAATGCATATGGTATCAGCTAAGCGCTGATGACTTTTTAAGGGAATCAACTGCTAAGGTATCAATTACATGGCAGCTCTGGAACACTTGTCTGCTGTCATTCATAGCTGGGAAGGTTATTTCTGGAACATGACATTTCAGATGCATGCTTTCAATTCTAATTATACAAAAAGCCTTATAAGATCAGATCTTCATCAAATTTACCTAGACAATGAAATATATAAACTTTCTGTGAACTCAATGACAATTCTACTTGATTAAATTATTCCTCATCTATTCTTGAGTCAGGAAAGTACACATATATAAGTTTTCATAATATTTAATTACCTTGTAAGATTATTTCAATATATTTCAGCTGAGCTTCAAAACATAGTTGTAACTGAAGTGTGTCTTTGTGAAATACATGTGAAGATTTGTCTTTCAGAAAGCTAGTGTTGTTAGGATGAAATATTGGTCATTTCTTTCTAATATGAACTCATTTCTGCCCACCCTCAAAAGCTGAAAAGCTTTGATAAAAGGCTTGTTCCTCTGTCAAGCTGGAGCAAGTATCCAGATAACCAGTAAAGGCAATAAAAAAACAGCTCAAAATCCCCAATACAATTTCCAGTTCTGCCCTTACACACTTATATTATGTAGGAAACAAGCACTGAATTCAGTGAAGGAACCCATGCCATGAAGAATTTTAACCCCTTTGAAAGGCAGCATAAATCTGGCTCATAGTGAAAGAAACTTCACTTTCTCATTAATTTTTAAGTTAGGCCTGGGACTGTCCCAAAATCATAGGAAAAGCTGAAGTAAGCAACAGTAAAAATGTGAGTGAGATTGACTTGAGAAGTGTATAGCATTAACTCTTTTTAGTAAGACATGATATGCTCTCAGATGAATTTTTTTAATGAGAAAAAAAATGTAGCTTTAATAGATGCATGATACTATTTTGGAGATACTAGCTACATTTTAAAAACCTGCACAATTCAGCATCAGTAAATAAGTATGCTCATGCAAATATAAAATATGCCTGATACAGCTTTTCTGGAGGCAGCATGATATTTCAAAGTAGGATCTTGTGGCATAGGAAGAGAAAGAAAACTATTTGTCTTTCAGATTTCACATGGCTCTCCAGTTGTTCAAAGCATCAGTGTCAGCGGTTACCTTATATCCTAGTTCACATTTCGAAGGTGGCTGCCTTCCCATATTCAAAATTCCGCTGAGATACTTTCTAAGAAAGAGTAGAATTTTATCTGCATCTTTAATGCCAATATATTTCTGTGTAAAATGAAATTATGTGCTGCCTACAGACTGCTTAAGAGTGTGCCTCTTAGCACTTTTTTAATGATCATTAAACTTCTTTAATTACTATTTTAATTATTATTAGATTGTAGACCTTCACTTTTTTTTTTTCCAGTTGCTACTTAGTGACCTAGTTGTCTTCATGTTGGAGAATGCAAATGCTTTGCACTAACAATACATTTTCAAATAACACAAAATATTTTTTTACGTGGAGATTATTTTCTCTTTAGGTAAATGAGATTAATGGACAAATACAGGCTGGATGACCTGCACAAGGTCATTCAATGAGTCAAGCAGAACTTCGTCTCCTGCTGCATACTTGTAATGCCAAATCACAGCTTCACTAAATATGACAATTTTACATCCAACTCAGCCAAGTGTGCCCGAGGAGTAATTTGTTATCCAATTTTGTCAAAACCTACAGTCTTCACATTTCACCAGGTCAATGTGATTTAAAAAGGATGAATTGTTATGAAAGTAGTTACAAATATTCCTAGAATCTGGCAAGAAGCATGTGTTTATAATGCAGATTTCACCATTGATATCTAATTATGTTTTTGTTGCTTTCAGAGTGCCTGTAAAGATGACGACAAAAGCACCAACGTTTACGCAGCCATTACAAAGTGTTGTGGCACTGGAGGGTAGTGCCGCAACCTTTGAGGCTCATATTAGTGGTAAGGTTTTGATTCATTCTTGCAAGATTGATTTTTTTTTTTTATTCTTATATTTTAGTGATGACAAATAATACAAGTCTAATCTGAATGGGTAAAGATCAGTGCTGGAATATGAATATATATCCACATCATACGGTACTGATCAGCACTGTGAGGTGCTGTCAGATATCCACAAACATACTGCATGAAGTTACAAGGCTTCCCAAATGAAAGCCCATCATCCTGCCAGAGAGATTGCTAATTCTCCTCTGTGTTAGAGTCATCAAAACTGGGGTGAAATAACATTAAAAGTGTATACATATAAATACATACTGTGCTAATAAGGGAACTTCATATGGGTGCAGAGAGAGTAGTCATGTTTGGGTAATGATCAAACAGAATGAGGAGTCAAGGTGCGAAAGAGAAGGCATATGCTGGTTCTTCATTGACCCTGCCTAAACTGTGTTTCTGCCTTTTGTGCCCTTAAGTTTGCTTAATTGTAGAATTCTGGTAGGGGGGTTAAAAGTGCAAAATCCAGGTCCGTGTGGCCACTAAGAGGATAGTAAACTCTAGTTTGCTAGATGATAGATGCGTATAGTGATCATGATGGTAGCACAATGCTGGATTAATATAAATTGTTCCTGTGATTTAAAGATGCCACATAATTTTAAAGGTTACTTAATTTTGCCAGACTACACACTATTAAAACACCCTACCTTGTGCAAAAGCCCCATGCAAACCCTAAGCATAATATTACAAGATAACCAACACCCTTTTCTAAGAATGCCTCTGACCTCAGCAGTGACTAAGGAGAAATGACATGTGTTCCTGCTGATGGAATTATATTGTCTTACGGGCATTAGCAATGTGATGATCCACATACCATAAAACACTACCCAGATGCTCTGTGACAGGTGCAAACACATGATCTGTCCAACTATAAAGATCTTTGACATCTGTGGTCCACTGTGGCTCATCCTTTGGTCCCTTTGGGTAACACTGGCTCACAGAAGTTGATTTAACACATAAGTGTTTTTAATATGTTCTGTAGTCTACATTCATGAGATTTTTTCCATGCCTTATTCTGTTACTTAGCCCTCTGCTCTTCAGTGAATTCCTCTGACCTTCTCTTATTGTCTGTATACTATAAATCCTCTGTGAAAAGTTTCTTTCCACCGATGATTACAATACTTATTACAAATATATAAATATACCATCAGAACAAGTTAGGATGCTCATTTTATGGCTCAATGTGTGATTTCGGTTATTTTATTTGTGTGATATCATGGAGTACTTGAGAGGGGAGCTTTGTTTCTAAGAGGAGATAATAGCATTTTTTCTAATTGCACATACCGTATTTGTATTTTCGTCCCAAATATCATGTGAGGTGATCTCTTGTTAACTTGTATTAACATTCTGAGATTCTGAAATGTCTTTCCTGTCTCAAAAACATCCTCCAAGATTGACAGATCTGACAATAGCTTGGCATTTATTTTTTCTAATTGATAAAAAATATGAAAATTTTATTTCTTGAACTAATAGCATAAATGATGGACTACACAGATTTACTTTGCTACATTGTCTGCCCTTTCTATCTGTCATGAATTATTGTGAATTTGAAATTCAAACTTTAACTCTGATAACACTGCCCTTTTGTATACAAGTACTAATAGAGCTACAATTCAAACATCAAGACCCCAGTTAATCTAAGAGTACCAAGAAGAGCTTAACAACCACCTGAGATGCAATTTTGCAGTCTATAAACTCAAAAAAATGAATTGTACTGTTGTATTAGACTGTGATTTAAGTGCCACATTACAAAGCTTTGATATCAGAAAAAACTACCCAGTACCTTCCCCTGCACTCAAAAAATGCAGAACACACAAATCCTGTGACTAAAAGCAATATATGCCAGAGCAGCTGGGACATCATCACAAGTGGAGTGCTACTTGGGTAAGCAGTGGCTGAGGGGATGTGGGACTACACAACATTGTCAAGAGAGTCGGTAGTGCTGCTAGTGTTAGAACTGTGCCTATCCTCCTGTCTCCACAGTGCTGATCTGACATTGAATTTGTTCACAAAGAACTAACCTGTACTCCACTTAACTTTCCTTGACCCACTATTTTCAAGTGTTGATCAATCCAAGGCAGCCTTTACACTCTGCCTGTTATTGAAAGTAGCACACAGACTGTACACAGGTTGGCAGTTCTTGTCATATCATTGTCAGGACAGTCTCATAATTCAACACATAGTTGAATTCACAATTATACAAGCAGTGAACTTGAGGCAGTTCAGGTTAATTTTCTTCTTTTTGGTAATAAAGCTCAAAAAATCTTAAGGACCGTTTTAAAATGAAAAGGACTATCCTAGTAATTAATATTCAAATCACGGTGATGTTTGGCACCTAGAAAAATACATCCTTACTCCATATATCAGGCAAAAATATCTATAATTGGAGGTAGATCTTACCTTTTAGTCTCCAGCATTGTGGCATGGGACTGACACAGTGCTAGTAAATTTGTGAAGTTGTTTCTTTTGATATGAATTTGGGCTCAGATTTTCAAAATGGCTTCTAACTTTGAACCCCTTGAACAAATCAGTTTGAGATATCGAAACAGACTCCATTTAAAAAAAAAGGTAGGCCTTGTTCAACCTACCACACAACCTTCCATGTTTGCTGATCATCATATGCTTCATCAAGAAAATAAAAACATTTTGGTAATGTTGACTATTGACAACATTGTTTTTGGTTGCCTAGCTTAAAACATTTTGAAACTCACTTGCACAAATGTTAAAGGCACAGAGCTCTGGATTAAATCATTGGGATCTGCTGGATAGTCTATGATAATGCCCATGTTGTCCTATACAGTACTACAAAGTTGAATTATATGGACTCTATCGTGGCTGTTTGATAACTTCCATCTGTGAAATTAACAATGCTTAAATGTACCTTTTTGATTTCTAATCCTCTCTAAAACTGGCCACTTCCTTTTTCTCTGTGTGTGTTTCTGTTTGGTATTGTTGTGGTTTAAGATTTAACAAATTGAGGGAGGAAGAACACGTGGTAAATCTAGGACCCTGAGGGGTCAGAGGGCAGCTGGTATTCCCTTCCCTCCCCTGCCACACTCTATGAAAGGACAGGAAGTGTGGGTTTCCCGCTCTTTTTCTTTCTCACTCGAGCTGTGCTGCTTCTGGGGCCCCGCCTCAGCCTCAGTGCAGCTGGGCCTCGCTCCATGTGCTCTGCACAATCCATCGCTATCCAAGAGCTGGGTTTATATATGCTTGTCTATCCCTTTTCCCTTCATATTTCCTTTTCATTGTTTATCTCTGTTACTTATTAAATTTTATTCATAGTCTTAACTTCCAATTTCGTGTGAGGCACTGCCTTCCTCGTTCTCCTTTGTATCCTCCCTTGGGAGGGAAGGGAGAGGGGGAGAGAGGGCCGATAGGAATCCTGCTCTGTGGGGTTTGCCCTGAGCCTTAAACAGAGACATGTATCTATCTAAAAAATCAGGTTTTCCACTATGAGTAAAATTTAAAACTTTCCTAACCAAGTCTGATGTGATGGCAGACAGCCAGTAAAAGCTTCAATTTACACATCTCAGCTTTTTTTTCATTTTAATGTCATGTAGTCATATTCCTGGCACATTAAATCCCAAATAATTAAATGAGTTTCTAGAAGGAACATTTTAGAAAGGAAGCAGAATTCCGTGGTCCTGAGATTTTCCAAACCAGGGAGTGGAACTGAAAAAATTGGAGCACTTGTAGTAAGTGCAATCTCAGATGTCATACCTGAGCCCCTCTGCAGTTCAATCGGTGATTTGACTTCAGTGTAGAGTTACATGAAGTGAATTTGTAGGGATTTTCATTTTGCAGAAATGTTGTTCTAGGGCTACATTTTTGTAGTCTTTGTAGATTTGGAGCTGGAACTGTCTGCATAAATGAGCTGTTCTCCTCATGTGGCTCATATGAAAATTTTACCTGTTCATGAAATGGACTTCAGTTGCTCAATAAAGCCGACTGAGTAGAATGCTGGGAAGAGAATTTCTACTAGGAATCTAAAATCACCATTTAAAGCTAAAGAAACAGCTGTACATACAGGGGAAACTTCTGACCAGAAGTCTTGCACGTGACCCTGACAACGAAAGAATAATATATTTGAACAAAAAAAGAGATCATCTGATTCCAGCTGATGGCTTTCTGCCAAACTTAAACAGAATTCACTCCAGAAAAAAAGAAACAAAGCCTCAAAAGATTAATAGCACTTGATGTTAATGTCTACAGCAGTGACTTTTTATGTCACTTCATTTTCTGAAATCATTTAGTGTTAGCACAACTACTTAACTTAGTTGGAAGTTATCATTTTTACTTTCTCTCCAAACTATTGGACTGGCTAATTTTGTTAGCAATAAGTAATACTACTCAGATACTAGGAAATAAACAACAACAACAAAAAAATTAACCTCATGTGTTATTTCATCCCCCTCATTATTTTGATGAAATTTTATTCCTCAACGGGATTGCCAAACACTACAGTCCACTTAGTATTCAGGTGAATTCCTAAATGCAGTAGCATGTGCACTTGTCCTATGCTCTGTGTGTTCTAAAAACCTTTCTCAGAAGAAATTCCTTAACCACTGTGTCACTGAATATATAATCATAGATCTGTGCCATTGCACTCCACTATAACTGTGTATAGGGGAGTGAGTATTGTGATAATTTTTGATATCTGCTATTTCACAGCATCTTAATCTCTTTTTGTCTTCCCTTTCCTTTAGGTTTCCCAGTTCCTGAGGTGAGCTGGTATCGGGATGGCCAGGTTCTCTCTGCTGCAGCTCTGCCCGGTGTGCAGATCTCGTTTAGTGATGGCCGCGCTAAACTGGTGATCGCCGCCGTGACAGAAGCAAACAGTGGAAGATACACCGTTCAAGCTACCAATGGATCTGGGCAAGCAACTAGTACTGCTGAGCTGCTTGTCACAGGTATCAAGCAGCTAAAGAAAAGCACATCTCTCTGCCAGCAATGTGAGAAAGAGAGCAATAGCAAGGGTGTCCTTGATAATGAAAATGTTTTGAAGTACAAGATCAGCAAAGAAATAGCAATTCAAGTTCCTTTTCCTCAAGCAGTCTAGAATTCAGCATATATTCTCACCAGTAATCTCTAACAGTGTTCTTTACACTGTAGCTGTATAAAGTTTAATCTTGTTCTTATAAACTCTTAATCACAACTACGAATTTCTGTTTAGCTCTATATAATTCTACTTGTGTGATTTCTCACACAGGCTACATTCAAACTACACATAAAAGAAAGGATAAAATTCTGCAGGTTGGAGTCCTTCGTGATATTTAATGGTATTTTAACAGAATAGTTCACATAAAGGGCCATACCCAAGAGACTGTGCTTACTACCTATGGTTGTAATCTCTAATTTTAGAAACATTGGCGGTCATGAGCATAGTCAGAAATATCAGCAATTTTAAACACATGAAAAAAGTTAAGGGTGTTTGCGTTTTGGTGAATCAACTAGTGTTTTGGATGTTTGAGAACGTGGTATCATCTGTCAGTAACATGTGAGGGGGAAATAGACCTTGTGCTCCCCTAGTAATGAAAACATCTAGCCCTTACAGTTCTTTTTAACAATAGTTACTGCTTTTCTATTTCTTCAATAAAACTGCAGCTGGAACAGCACCACCAAACTTCTCCCAACGACTACAGAGCATGACTGCAAAGCAGGGAAGTCAAGTTCGGCTTGACGTGAGAGTGACTGGAATCCCTACACCTGTGGTGAAGTTCTATCGGGATGGAGTAGAAATCCAAAGCTCTCCCGATTTCCAAATTTTACAAGAAGGAGACCTTTACAGCTTAATAATTGCAGAAGCATACCCTGAAGACTCCGGCACCTATTCAGTAAATGCTACGAATAACGTGGGACGTGCTACTTCAACGGCTGAACTGCTAATTCAAGGTAAGAGGGTAGAAATTGCAAGCCATGAAATGAAGAGAGCATTCATTGTTGTAATGGTACAGTGTAAACAACTTCCTCAAACTTATATTCAATAAGTTCATCTATAACTTCTTTCTCCAGAGTTGTTAACTTGTTATGAAAAAACAGTATCTTTAGTGAAATTTGCCAAAGATTTTGAGAATTTAAAAGGACCTTTTCTCCAGAATGAGTCCTCTTTAAATTGAGCATACAGTAGACAGGAAAAAGTGTGGGATGGTTTCAGTTGTTCTGATTTTGCTCTGTAGATTTCTCAGCAATGTGTTTGTAATCTGGCTTTGATAGAATAGATGTATTAGATTGTGTAATTGTACATGGTCTTGTAAATGAGCCTGGTAAGAATGAAAACAGTTCTTAGAGAATTGTAGCAGTGAATCATTCTACCCAGAGCAGCCTTGCTTGGATTTCATGTCAGTCAGGCTTCCAGACTGTGCAGTCATTTGAGATCCAGAACTGATTCCAAAGAATCTACAGTAACTGTGGTTTGATTTTGTTTGGTTTTTATTTTTTTTTTTATTTTTTCCTAATGACATAGTAATGCTGAAATATTATTTCAGCTGTTTTCACAATTATCTGTCTGGAGATAGTGCAGGGAAAACAGATGGTCGCTTAATTATTTCTCTGTTGTTTATATAAATTTGTATATAATTGGAATTGACCAGTCATTTATTTCTGCAACTGCTTATTGTTTACCACCATATGCAGTATTCCTGACCATGTTTTCTCTTCCAAAAGGTGAAGAGGAAGCCGTTCCTGCTAAAAAGACAAAGACAATTGTTTCGACTGCTCAGATTTCACAAACAAGACAAGCCAGAATTGAAAAGGTATATTTTTCAAAACCAAAACAGGTAAGACTAAAATGTGGATGATTACTTCTACAATATCTCAGACTTGTTTTCTCAATTTCGTTGCAGAAGACTGAAACCCACTTTGATGCCAAATCACTTACAAGTGTTGAAATGATCATAGAAGGTGCGACAGCCCAACAGCTCCCACACAAAGCACCTCCACGAATGCCTCCTAGACCTACGTCAAAATCACCAACCCCAACAACAATCACTGCAAAAACACAAATGGCACGACAGCAGTCACCGTCACCTGTTAGACAATCGCCATCACCTGTAAGACATGTCAGAGCACCAACACCCTCGCCAGTAAGGTAAACATTATTCTTTCAAACAAGATTGATTTTTGAATCTCCTTCACACATAGCAGTAATGCTGTAGAATGAGAGCATAGCATAACGTGGAAGAATGCACTGACTTATTATTGACGGAGTTTATTCTGATGGTAAACTCTAATGTGAACTGTTTGCCACTGCTATAGAAGTGCATGCTTCTTATGTAAATATCCTGTCCCATATAGAAGAAAATCCTTTAGAGAGTAAATGCCATTAGATTGCTCTACATACAGCTGAAGTAGCACTCAAAGCTTCAAGCTCATCATGAAAAAAAAAACAGTAGAGCAGGTTGTCCTTGATTATTTTAGACGAAAAGAACAGTGACACACTGATGAGTGGCAAACAGGATGGAAGGATATGTAAAAAAATGTGAACACATTTGTGATGGTAATGACTGCGGAAATAATATTTTGAAGGCAGGCAAGATAAATGTGGTTATGGAAAATTTTTAGCTCTGCTGTGTAAAGGGTTTGAAGAGCAGGGCTCATTGTCCAGGACAGCCCAGGACATCTGTGTTGAGAGGCAAGTAAAGAGAAAATTACTTTGGAAGTCCTGAAGTTTCAGCATCCTGAAACTCCAGCATCATGGAACCAATGTCTCCAAGCCGAGCGCTCATAAGACCCCCATTTAAATTGCCAGAGCTAGGTATGTTGGTGGATTTTGCTCCATTAAGAAGAATTTACAAGAACAGGAAGAAATGGGGTGATAGTAACTAGCAATAAGTAAGAAACCTCACATTTCAAAGAGTAATTCAATAGTGCCATCTAGAGTGCATATGGCACTAGAAGTTTGTACTCCGCTAACACTCCACTAACTACTTTTAGACATAGATTACATTAGACAAGAAATCAAAGAATTAATATGATGCTGCTGCCCCCTACTGTTGCAATTTGTTAATGTTATCTGGGAAATACAGCATAAAAAATTCCTCTCAAAGAAAATCTAGTTAGAAAGCCTGTTAAAGCATATTGAAAAATGCTTTAAAACTATCTGCTAGAATCGGTACTGAATTTTTGGAATATCAAAATTTAGAAACCAACATTTTCCAAGTGCTATCAGCTACTGTGGCTGAGACGAGTAAATGTAAATACGGGAAAAAATATCGGCCCTGATGAGACGCTTGCCTGGAGTCTGAACACATGTACGGATGACGTATGGAAATGAGCTGTGATGCAGAAGTAGATACAGTTATGTTATTGCTAGGTGGCTGCCACATGATATTTCTACAGAGTGGTTACACAAATCATTTTGTCTCTCTGCAGAGACCAGACCATAAATACAATATGCAATAGTCACAGCCTCTAAGGCTTTTATATTATTCAGATAATTAAAATAGAGCAAATGGAAACTAATGATGTATTTTTATATTTTAAATATACGTACTTGAGTGAAATGCCCTTTGACATTGGCTTTTATTTCTTTTTGAAAAT
Source organism: Baryphthengus martii (assembly GCA_013396935.1). Taxonomy (NCBI): domain Eukaryota; kingdom Metazoa; phylum Chordata; class Aves; order Coraciiformes; family Momotidae; genus Baryphthengus; species Baryphthengus martii. Next base: position 111,350 of record VWZK01010819.1, on the reverse strand, counting down.
CTAACTAAGCTACTACAAACGTGTTTTAGTAATAAGTACGATGAAAACACACATTAGGCATAATGTTAAAAAAAGATAAGTATAATCTACAAGAAGAACACCTCAACCTTTTTAAAAATCAAACTACAAAGTACTAAACGTACCCTAAATAGGGAGTAAATTCAAGTTCAGGCAGAAGTTGTTTATACAGTTGTTGTATGAGACTACATTAATTATATTAATACTTATTTTTTTTTTTCATTAGATCGGTTTCTCCTGCTGGAAGAATCTCCACCTCACCTATTAGACCAGTGAAATCTCCATCTCCCATCCGTAAAACACATGTAGTAACAACAGCTGGAGCTGAAGTCCTTCCTCCTTGGAAGCAAGAAGGATATACTGCAACCACGGAAGCCCAAATGAAGGAAACAAGAGTATCTACAAGCACTACCCAAATAAGAACTGAAGAAAGATGGGAGGGGAGATATGGGGTCCAAGAACAAGTTACCGTTAGTGGTGCTACTGCTGGTGAGGCTGCAGCTGATGCTAGAGAGGTAATGTCTGTTTTTGAAAAGAGCATTGTCTTTGCTCAATGTGTGGACTCACTACTGCTGAGCAGATCTAAACGGAATCTGAGACGCTGTGTATGAAAATGTGTGTATCTGCTGTTGAGAGAGCTCTGCTGCAAATATTTACATTCTGTCTCTGTACTTGTTTTGTGCTGCTTCTGAATGTATGCAAAACATGAAAAAATGTCTTTTCATGTGACAAATATAGGTGAGAAAGGAGAGTGAAAAAACAGCAGCTGTTGCTACCGTTGTTGCTGCTGTGGATCAAGCCATGGTGAGAGAACCAGCTCCAGGTGCTGTAGAGCAAACTGCTAAAAGGACAGCAATGACTGCCGTCCACGTTCATCCTGTTCAGGAGCAGGTAGAAATAGAGCACAGGCATTCTATGATTTTCCCTTTATCCTTTCATACAACATGCAAACAAGGCATGATTCACTGTGAGGAATTAACAAGGTATTACCAGTGCACTACAAAAGCATGCATGCTCACATAGAGCATCCAGACTGTAAAGGAATGTTCATGGATCACTTATTCCATTGTTTTCCATCATAGCAGGATTCAATTAATTATTCTTAAACAGGTTTTAAGTTTAAGAATGCCTTCTATGAAAGTGATCCTATATTCTCCCTTGTCATTTATTCTCTAACACTACTCTTACACTGATGAAGTTTATCCTCTAATATAATCTTCTTACTAGGAATAAAATAATTCTCCCTTAGTATTTTTCCTTCACTTACATTCCTTTCGTATTTTTCCTTCTCCTCTTCTTTTGATCATCAATTTGTTAAAATGAGTTTTAAGGCTTTGGGTTTTTTTTGTTTGTTGCTATAAAAAACAGATGAGAAAGGAGGAAACGGTAATAGTTACCAGTGATAAAGCCACAAAACAAACAGTACTATCAAGAACTAGAGAAGGAATTGTTACTTCACAAGAACAAAGGCACATCTCTTATGAAAAGGTGAATACAGATGTTACCTATGATTGTCATACCCTACCTTGTTCAAAAATCTAATATCTCATCAAAAAGACAAGCCTATGAACAAGACAAATGACATACTGTAATATTATTTTTTCCTTTTATATATGTTCACTCTTCTACTTTACATTGCTATCATTCTTCTGTCTCTCCTTGATGACTGTCCTTCCTTTTTTATTTCACTTCCATTATTAATACGTAAGAATGTGATAGATAAACTCACAAAACCTTAACTTAGAAAAAACCACGTTTTTTTATATATTATATGGTGATTTATTAGATAGGATTCTCAATCATTTAAAGAACTGATGTGTAGGAAATACCACTTCAATTTTCCAGTTTTGTTTTCTGATTTTGTTTCTAAGCTTGCTTAAAATTTGTAGCCCGGTTTGGGTTTTTTTTGGTGTCACAGTGGGTCAGAAAAAGGAGGAAAAACTCATCCTGCAATGAAATCAATTTTGAAAATACTGATGGTTGATTGGAATTCAGATTTTAGCCTGTGTTTTATCAAACGAATGTGATTTGATGAATGGCCAGCTTTTATAGAGAAATGTTATGTTTGCATTCTAGCTGTAATGTGTTTGGAAGAAAGTGTAACTTATCTTTAAATCACTGAGAAACAGAAATTCACCTGGGCAAAGAATTACATGTTTATGTGCAGATTATTTGTGAGCTTCCTGGCAAAGTGAAAGTTACCTAAAATTTGGTTTTAATATCCTACACTTTCTCAAATTGATTATGACGTGGGACAGTTTTTCTCTGATCCACTTTTTTTTTATGACTGCTTTCAGTAGCAATCCAAGCATTTGTGGAATGTGTTACTCTTTTTATGCTAAATGTATATATGTTCAATAGTAAGTCTGTCTGTGTTGTTACTGTTGTTTCCAGATTAGATGATTTTGAAATCCAGAGTTTGACATTTTTCTTCCCTTTTGTTTTGTGTCCTCTTTTCCAAATGTATCGAAAATCACATGCCTTATATTTTAAAACAATATATAATTTAAAATTCTTCATTTGTAAACATCCAGGTAAGAAAAGAACCAGAGAAAACTCCAGTACCTACAGTAATAATTGCCACAGACAAAGCCAAAGAGCAAGAAGCACTATCACGGTCTAGGCAAGAAGTATCTACCAGACATGAACAAGTGCACATTGCTCATGAAAAGGTAAGTAAATGTAATATACATTTAACTCATTGTTATGCACATTGTTGTACAAGTTTGTAAAATCTCATTCTTCATCAAATGTATCTGTGCTCCACTTGTTTATGGAGAGAAGTTTCAAAGTGAAATATAAAGCAAAGTATTCAAAACATAAGCCCAGCACTTCAGATCCAATACTGCTGACTTCATAGCAGCAATGTCTGTAGGGGAAGAACACAGCTGCCTTTCCTACAGATTCTTTAAGCATTATTTTTGGCTTTTATTACCAGGGTACTCAGTATTTCATCTGATACTTAATAACTTTTGCTTTTTGTCTGAAGGTAGATTTTTGAAGATAAATTGTAAAGGTATAATGATATTTGTGTGTGGAGTTTGATTTAGTGAAGTTCATTATGAAGTTGGAGTAGCTGATAAAATAGCTTCATCTGCTGATGGGAGTAAATATTAACTCAGTAATACTAAATGCAAACGTTTTCTACAAAACATAACAATGATATATCACAATTAACTGGAAAGTAGGAAGATTCTTCTCTAATTCACACACAGATTAGTGCAATATGTTAATGGCTTTGAATGCACTTTGTTCAGCTAGCATATAAGATAGACAATTACTTGGTCTGTACAAAGGATTTATTTCATTTCCCAGGTGATGTTTTTCTCTTATGGATATACATTCTGAAACCTTATCCCACTTTCCCAAAAAGCTGTGTAATTTTGACAACAAGCATAATTGATTACTATTATTTTTCTTTGCCGTAAAAACTAGATAAGAAAGGAAGATATGAAACCGTCTGTACCTAAGGTAGTAATTACCACTGATAAACCTAAACCACCGTTCATAATAACAAAAAGTAAAGAAGGAATTGCTACCAAACAAGAGCAAGTGAGCATAACCCACGAAAAGGTGAATAGCTCTATTACAACCACATTTGGTTTGTCCTCTCTTCTTCAAGAACCTTTTGTGTCCCTCAAAAAATACTAACTATACATTTCTAGCTCTTTTTTCTAAGATTTATTCCACTTACAAACTTTTAGAACTGTTGCTAATTGGACTATATCCTTCTGCTTCTCTTTCTCTCCTAACCCTTTTCATTAATAGGATGCCCTTAATTCTCTTCTGACTGACCTTTTGAATGGACTGACTGACTCCTGAAATGCATTTTAACTTTTATTTGAAATCATCACTCTTATTTAAATAGGTATCAGGGTGTAACAATATTTGCCAGTATACATATACTACCAAGCTGTGTGCAGTGCACAAGGATCTAACCTCTTGTCTGTCCATATTCCCATTCCAAAATGCTTTCCCATTGTTCAAATATCTTTGAAGGTTATATGTAACTGAAACTTTTATTTCTGCTGTAATAATTAGATTAAAAAGGAAGCTAAGAAAACTACAGTAGTTCCAAAAATAATTGCCACTGATAAAATCAAAGCGCCTGTCACAGTGTCGAGAACTCGAGAAGAAATTACAGCCAAGCAAGAAAAAATTCATCTAGCTTATGATCAGGTGAATATAGCTGTTGCAGATGTGAAATGTACTGTTACAGTTTGTTTTATCTGCAAACCTCACCTTTTAAGAACTACTTTCTTACAACGGAATGCCCTCAAATTCCAGAGAACATGCCCATCAAGCGGGAAGAGTGTCAAGTAACAGTCAGTGTAATTAAGTTTCTAGTGATAAAGATGTTTATGTCTCTCCCTGTTAGGAAACGCTACTTTTAAGACTATAGTCGTATCTCTGTGGAAGCCTACTCCTTACCAATGACTTTCAAGTAATGTTTACTTGTTAAAATTTCTGACTTAGAAATCTGTTTTTTTCTGCAAGATAATTCCTTGCAATTTTATGGGTACCAGATGAAACAACCTCTCTCTATTAAGGTTTGAATTCTATTGTTCTTTGTATAATATGAACTTTAACATCCATTCTACTCTGTCTAGTTTATTCCTTCAGGCGATCAGACACTTGTTGACATTGTTTTGTTCCAGTAGGACTCTCACAGCAGAAAAGCTTTTCTATTATAATACAGCCAGGAGCCCTCATATGTGGAAAAAATAGCAGGATTGCCAACAGCTTTTACTTAAACTCTATTTTGTTAGAAACAGTATGACACTTCCATAAAATACTTTTATAAAACATAATTAAAAGAACATAGCATATAAAATTCACTCAGAGGAGTCAGACTGCAAGGAGATTACAGTTACTTGTTAGATGATGTAAATTTAGAGCCAAATTCAAGTTGATATAAACAATAATTTTGAAATTGACAACATTGACCAATAGGAGGTTCCTGTTACCTAAACGCTAATAATAAAGCAAAATCTCCATAAACAATAACATTTTGGCCTTGCTTAAGTTGTGTTAGTTTAAGGTGATAATGATTTTTAAATCAGCATGAAATTATCGATTAGATTTTTTTCCCCATTTATAAGTCATGTATTTCATGTGCTCTCTTGCTACATCCTGATCAATTATGACAGTAATAATAAAACACTAGTAATATTCATCCTGTTACCTGCTGTTGGCTGACTGGTCAGAAATTTGGACCCTGATAGCATAAAAGTATTTATCAATTATTAGAAACAAATAGAAGTCCTGATATAAATGTATTGTTTCCAATTTCTCAGAAAGCTCGGTTTTCCTTCTTTTGTAAAATCATTTAAAATAGATTAGCACTGATTAACAGTTATGCCTGTGATAAAAAAACAACCAGTATGGATATATGCCTTAGTAGATATATTCATATCAGATGCTACACACATTCGCTACATTTTTAATAGCATCTAACAGCTATATGGAGCCAATGAGCATACAGACTTTAAAATTAGGTGTGCGTTTACGTACTTGCAGTACTTTTACCCAAGTAGCCATAAATGTGACTAGAAGTGTTAAAAGTGGGCTTGCATACAAATACTGATATGTATAAAGCACACAAGCACATATATGTTGTGAATACGCATAAATAGAGCTTAGAAAAAATATGTCTCGATTAGAATCTACTTACTCTGAAGTGTATTTATGGATGAATGTATTATTAATTTTGTGTATCTGTGCACTCTCTTTTTATCTGGAATATACTTTACTGAGCATTATACTTACATGTATTTGCTATTTATGCAAGTCTTTCACATACTAATGAATACATGTATAAATTCCACCAATGTTATCTGTAGACTGAAGCTGGAAAAAGAGCTGAAGCTGTAGCTACAGTTGTTGCAGCAGTTGACCAGGCACGTGTTCGATCACCATGGGAAACAGAACAAGCAGATGAAGCTTATGTAAAGCAGAAAACTGTGGAATATAAAGAGCATGCTGTAAGAGACCATGTTGCTGAGACCCCAGCAGAACGTCATGTTGTCACCAAAGAAGTTAAGACTGTCTTTGTTCCTCCTGAGAAACATATCTCAGCTCCTGAAAAGGAGGTTCATGTATCAACAGAGGTTAGACTCAATTTACATTGCATTCTTTTCCAAAATCTATGTCCCAGTGAAATCTGTTTCAGTTTGGAGAACAGCATTGAATTCTCAACAAATTTTTTCATTGCTTTGTGTAGATTAAAAAAGCAGCAGAAACAAGGACTGAGAAAACAATTCATGTCGAACACCCGCGACCCCGCACAGCAAGTCCTCACTTCACAGTCTCCAAAGTTGCTGTTCCTAAACCAGACCATACGTACGAGGTAAGAAATGGAAACTGTATGCAAGAACAACTACATGCTCATTTCTAATGACCAATAGGTCATCTATTCCATTTGACTTTTCCTCGCGCTACAGTATGGTGCTTTCCCAAAGGAAGAGTTTTATGCTTTCTGCAGTTGTTTTTGCTAGCTTGTTTGATTAATAAAGAGCAGTGCTGTGAAACAGATGCGTGAACTGCTAAAATGTGATTTGTAATTATTAGCCATTTAAACAAGCTTATCATCTATTTAAGGATGTGGCTTTAATACTGTGTGTCATACAATGAAATTGTAAACATTTGTCATTCAACTTAGGTTTTTAAAGAACAGAAGTATTCCTCTTCAATCTTATGTGCATTAGTTCACTAGCATGATGGAAATGGTGTTACTTTCTTTCTTGCAGATGACTATATATTAAGCTAATTTTTGAAAGAGAAAATATCCAGACTGCATAATATGACACCGCTCATTTTTAATGTTACTTTTTTCATTCTTCTGTTTGACTCCTTCACATAATATTAAAAGATCCCATTTAATTAATTTTCTCATTCAAACATTCTTCTCCTGAACTTTAAAACTGATTTTTTTTTTCCTCAAATACAATTAAACACTATAAGAATTACCTAAAATAGTCTTTCTTTAAAGATTTTTGAATCTTTTCCAAAGTTATTTCACCTACAATAACATTTTGAAATCTCTTCAGTTATTCTAATCCCTGGCAGTTATGTCATAAGTAGTACTGTTTATTGTAGTATCAGACTGATTAAATGGAAAGCTAAGGCCTCAAGGGAATACGTTTAAGCACTTAAGAGCTTATAAATCATTTAAAGATAAAATTCTACAGTAATAAAAAAAAGTTAAAATATTTGACTGTTAGATCAAAAATAATACAAAGATACTATATCTTGGAATTCTACTGCAATCTAAAACTAGAATTCATTTTTGTATATGTAGCTTTAACAGTGTCAACAAAAAAGCAGCTAAGGACGCAACTGGTTCCTATGCAGTCCGCTCAGGAAATATATTGTCTCCTTTGAAAACAAGAGAACAAGCAAGTTGTAACTCTTTCTCTTCTGTTCTCTAGGTTTCAATAGCTGGATCTGCTATGGCTACTCTGGAAAAAGAGTTATCAGCTACTTCTGCTGTGCAAAAGATCACCAAGCCTGTGAAACCACCTCAGCTAAAGCCACATGAAGTCAGGATAAAAGCAGAGCCAGTTGCCCCTCCACAGTTTCCCTTTGGAGAGTCTGCTGAGACCTATAAAACTCACTATGATGTTCAGGCTAAAGAAAAGACAAGTGTCAGTGTTAAAGGTGAAGCAGCACGGGAAGAACACTTGGTGTTGCGAAAAGAAGGTGAAGCAAAGGTATGTTCTTAAGCAAATTTTCATCACTTCAACTGACTTGCATCTTAAAAACATAGCATTGCCTTACGTGTTTGCTGTTTCTCTTTGCAATTTTCCACTTTTGCAGCATTCTGCTGACTTTTATCTTTGTTGTTTTGCACAAATCCTTCTAAGGAGCTAGTATTTACCTATGATAAGCAAAGACTTCTCTTAATTTCTTATCTAAATTCTTGGATGATTTGTTTTTAAGAATAACAAAGTCCTTGGCTTTGTTAGGTGTTCATTAACTGTTTTTTAAACAACCTAGGTGACAGAAACTGCCAGAGTTCCTGTGACTGCAGAAATCCCTGCTACTCCACCCACCTTAGTCTCAGTAAGTAACTTGTATGTAGACTGGGGGAGTTACGCTATGATTTCACCTGTTTTGTATTCTAGCTTTTATCTTTGAAAACCTGACCATGAAAATTTGGCTTTATTTAATCTTTTTTAATTCTGTATTGTACTTACTCATGCATACAATTTATCTCTGATACAAACTATTCTGAATGTCTGTTATGGAGGTGATTCTTCACAATTATGTCACATAGTAGGTTAGTCTTTGCAATGAAACAAGGTCTCACTATGATCTGCATAAATACCCACATGCCTTTTCATTTTCTTGTTGATGACAATAATGTTCAGAGATCCCAAATCCAGTTTAAATACTTTCCTTTGGGAAATGCTTTTTTTCTTTTATTTTTTTTTTTCTGAATACACTGCTGAACAGAATACTGTTTTGAAGCAGATGTTAAGTTTTCCATTCAAATAGGTATTAGTTATTTAAATGTCTGTTTAATAGTGAAAATCTATACCGACTGTGATACTTATTTTTTGTCGTACAGGGTCTCAAAAATAAGACTGTGACTGAAGGTGAGTCCGTCACTCTGGAGTGCCATATCTCTGGTCATCCTCAGCCTACTGTGACATGGTACAGGGAAGACTACAAGATTGAGAGCTCAATGGACTTCCAGATCACTTTCAAAGCAGGGCTTGCTCGCCTTGTGATTCGTGAAGCCTTTGCAGAAGACAGTGGAAGATTTACCTGCACTGCTACTAATACAGCTGGGAGTGTCAGCACGTCTTGCCACTTACATGTGAAAAGTAAGTATATTTACAGAATCATAGAATCCTTTAGATTGGACATGGCCTTCAGGATCATTGAGTCTAACTGTTAACCTAACCCTATCAAGTCCAGCACTAAACCGTGTCCTGAAGTGCCACATCTGCATATCTTTTAAATATCTCCAGGGATGATGACTCATTCACTTCCCTAGACAGCCTGTTGACAACCATTTCAGTGAAAAAACTTTTGCTAATATCTAGTCTAAACCTCCTGTGGTGCAACTTGAGGCTATTTCTTCTTGTCGCTGTAGGAAGGCCGTAATTTTGTTAAACTGCATTTTACTTGTAATGTAACAGACATTTTGTGAGCTCCCGAGCAGAAGGTTCCCATATGCCTTGAATTGTATTCCATGGCTGTTAGGTAAGAGGGCTGTAAGAATATGAGGTAAAGGCTAACTGCAGCCTGACGGAGACTCTTAACTTGCTTTCTTAGTGGGAGTATCTGGCCCTCTGAACCAACTAACTACTTAACCTTCTCTCTTTGTGTCAACTAAACTCACTGCTTAAGTGCTATAAAGTATTTTTAAATCCAATATATCATACTTGCCTTGCAGTTTCAGAAGAAATTGAGACTCGAGAAACCATTTCTGAAAAGGCTATTACAGAAGAGAAACGGTAAAGTTACTTTCCTAAACAGACTGCTCCTATTGTGGTCATTAGTTTCTTGTACTCTGTTTATGGGAGCTTCAGACATCAACTCACTTATCTGCACTGGAATCTTATTTCAGCTATGTGGAGACAAAGGACATTGTAATGGAAGATGTCTCTGCTGCAGCGGAGGAAGTATCAGGAGAACCCATACCTCCTTTCTTCATAAGAAAACCCATGGTACATAAATTAATTGAAGGTGGGAGCATTATTTTTGAATGCCAAGTAGGGGGCAACCCAAAGCCACATGTCTACTGGAAAAAAGGTGGAGTTCCTCTAACGACTGGCTACAGGTACTTTGAATACAATGCACAAAACCTATTTAAACATATTTTAAAAGAATATTTAATTGACAGTACTGTAATTTTGATTTTTTTTTTTTTACTGATGCTGAGCCAAATAACATCACTGATTTCTGTGAAATTTTATTTTTTAAATGGAAAAGTTATAGGATCACATCTTGATGCAAGAGTTTAGAAGGCTGCTGAGTTTTACAATATAATATTCAAGTGACCACAAAATGAGAAATGTTACATATCCTTAAAAACAGGAAGTTTTGAGTTTGTTTTATTCTGTCTATGCAATGTTTGCATTCTGTCTATGCAAATGTTTGGAGAAATCAGCACTCTTTGTAGCAGAAAAAAAACCCAAACATTTTTAGCATTCTTGAAATATATCACGCTATCATGGCCTATATTGCGACAAACTGTGTGCACACAGAATATACCATTTTACTATTTGCATCTCATTGTCTTAAGTGACAACAGTAAGAAAATAGACCTGTACTCTAGTTTCAATGTGGCTACTTTTCCTATGCTGTTCTGCAGTTTCATTGAGTGAGAACTCCCTGCAAAAGATTCCTTTTTTTTGGTCTTGTACAAGTTAAAAGTGATTCTGATTGATTGTATAACTAAAGCAAATTCACTATAAAGTCTATTCATCAGAATTAGAGAGAGATTGTACTTTTATGTTTTCTATAGATACAAAGTAATTTACAAAAGAGAAACCGGGGAATGCAAACTTGAAATTTCCATGACTTTTGCCGACGATGCCGGAGAATACACTATTGTTATTAATAATAAACACGGAGAAGCTTCTGCAACGGTCTCCTTACTAGAAGAAGGTACATTGTAGATTAATAAGTGGGCAAAATGTTTCTTAAAATTAACTTCAAAATGGGAACCAAGATTTTAAATTGTGCTGCAAATTCTTTGTGACTTAGTTTGGTCAGTTCAAGAAACGTTAATGGAGATCTGGTGGCTCTGTTCCTGCAAGACAGAGTATTTGACATCAGGTTCTTGAAGAAATTACATTCTTTGCTAGAATGTGTAACTATAGGAACCTCCTTCTTCTGTTGACATCCATGACAGTCTACATAACATAAGACATTGAGAGTGATGTTGGGAAAGGAGGTTACTAGGTTATTCTATTACAGGGAAAGTAGCCAAATTTTTTTTGTTTTTTTTTTTAATTGTCCTTGTGAAAATGTATAGTAGTTTGCAGGAGACAGAGCCATAGTGAAGGATTTTTAAAATACTCTCTAAAGGTGTTTCCACTTTGTGAACTACACCACCTAAATAGCACAGTAAAAGTTTTACTGGTTTGTAAAGCTCATCTGGGGGCATCAGTCTTTTATTGCTGTTTGTATTTTATTGGCAAAACAGACAGAAAATCTACTTGAATCACCAAAACCAGTAAAATAAGTTTGTACTTGTTTTCTCTATGCAATCCAGTGAAACCCACAAAAACTTATCAAAATTAATGTGTTCTTAATTCTTAGCTGATTATGAAGCCTACTTAAAATCGCAACAAGAAATGATGTACCAAACTCAGGTGACTGCATATGTACAGGAACCTAAAGTGGCTGAGGTAGCCCCAGCTATTTCACACGGTGACTTTGAAAAAGAATACGAAAAAGAACAAGCCTTAATTAGGAAGAAAATGGCGAAAGATACAGTAATGGTCAGAACTTTTGTAGAAGATGAGGTATGTCTACCACTCCATAATCATTTTGTATACTGACATTTTACTGATATAAATCACTGTCGTTATCTGACACGCGGAACTAATGATCTTGCTCTTCTGTATAGGAATTCCATATTTCTTCTTTTGAAGAAAGGCTTATCAAGGAAATTGAACTCAGAATTATTAAGACCACCTTAGATGAACTTCTTGAAGAAGATGGCGAGGAGATGATGGTTGATATTTCTGAATCTGAAGCTATAGAAGCAGGATTTGATTTAAGATTAAAAAATTACAGAGCCTTTGAAGGGACAGGAGTTACTTTCCAGTGCAGAACGACTGGATATCCATTGCCAAAGGTACCCTAAACCTATGTGACATTAATCTATTAAAAAAAATAGCTGGTGCTTTACTTAAGAAATTCCTTAACTATCTCATTGTCAGCCATTCTACATTCTGCATAGAGAACAGCAAATCTCAAAAGGACTCCAGTCTTTTGTTTTGTTGTCAAGCTGAATTTTCCTTTTGTCTCTTAGTAGAATAGTGTTATATTGGTTAGCAGGTTCAGAAGTAGGTTAGATTTGCCAGTTAATTTGGTGGTCTTCTGAGTATCTCTGAGTTAGCTCACCCAAATGGGGAACAGAGTTACAAGTTTTATCTGGGTTACTTTGCTTGCTGTCAAAATGGACTTTATATCTGTTTCTAGGTCCAAAACTTATGTTTCAGGCTACTGAGAAAAGTGTTACTTAAGTCTTTCTTACTTCAAGTAAAAATGTTAATGTTAACATCTGTGCATGTTCTATGACGATGCATAAACTGAAAAATAGGAAGCTGTAATGTGTTGAATGCATGGGTCACTACTGGATCTTGGTCTTTAGGAGGACTCACATAGCATTCTATTGTTTCTTTCCATGCAGATTGCATGGTACAAAGATGGCAAGCGCATAAGGCATGGAGAGCGCTACCACATGGAAGTGCTGCAAGATGGCAGTGCCAGTCTGCGTTTGCCAGTGGTTTTACCTGAAGATGAAGGAATTTATACTGTATTTGCCAGTAATATGAAAGGAAATGCCATTTGCTCAGCAAAACTCTATGTTGAACCTGTTGCACCCACAGCAACTCCAGGTTATATGCCGGGACCAGAAGTTATGAGAAGATATAGGTAGGTACAAAGTAATATATAAATTTCATGAGAGTTCAGTCTGATATGGTAGACAGTCCAAAAACTGATTACATAGCAGCCAAATAAGTTCAGTTATTGAAGTCTGCATACCTCTAGAGAAGTTCTAAATGCTGTTTTCATGGTTTATATTGATTTATGTGCCAACTCTTTGTCTGATTTGCCGCCTTAATGAGCAGTGCAATTCCAAGAATACTATCATTTACATGCACATCCAGCCAGAATATTAGATTTGCAACCTAAGTAACTGTATTTGTTTCTTAAAGTACTCATGGTTTGGAAAAAAAAAAAGTTCTTCTGCACTTGGAGTTTTAATACTGTTCGTGACTCTCATTTCCCACCGTTGAAATGGCTGTATTTCTATTCCAAAAAATATCCAGCATTGCTACCTACTGTGTTCTGAAGCCATATACATACACAGACATGCACAAACGTACACAAGATTGCACCCGTATCTGTACAGTATCCAAAAGCCAAAAATTTCCCTGGCTGTGATGTATCTTAATACTATTCAGTTATATAAATTACTATAAAAAAAAAAAAAAAGAAAATTGACTACCAGTAAAAATAAATTTTGTCACAATTTCTCACATAGATAAATTGGTTAAGCTCTTTAAAATAAATTATGCTAAAGTCAAAAGTTGATTTCTGTTTATCGTGTCAACCCCCTGCTGTATGACTGTCATAAACATCTGTCTTATTGCTTCCTTCCAGGTCTATTTCTCCACGCTCTCCAAGCAGGTCTCCTGCCCGCAGTTCTCCTTCTCGTTCTCCTGCCCGCAGATTAGAGGAAACTGATGAAGGACAACTAGAGAGACTATATAAGCCAGTTTTTGTGCTGAAACCTACATCGTTTAAATGTTCACAGGGACAGACAGCAAGATTTGACTTAAAAGTTGTTGGCAGACCTATGCCAGAGACCTACTGGTTCCATAATGGTACATCCACCTCATTTTCATCAATAAATAATCTTTAAAAAACAATCTTACATGCATTTTACATCTTGAGACACCGTTTTGAGCACAACTTTTTTGTGTGTGTATCTGCAGGTCAACAAGTGGTTAATGACTACACCCATAAAATAGTGATTAAGGAAGATGGCACACAGTCATTGATCATTGTTCCTGCTATGCCTGATGATTCTGGAGAATGGGCTGTAATTGCTCAGAACAGGGCAGGCAAAGCTTCCGTCTCAATGACACTGACTGTTGAAGGTATCTACTGTGCATGTTATTTTTAGGAGGCTGAGTGTTTCTTATTAAAAACCATGGATTTGTCATTTCCTATTGTGATAACTTATCCTTGCTCTTTCAGCTAAGGAAGACCTAGTGAGACCACACTTTGTGGACAGGCTGAGGAATGTTAGTGTAAAGGAGGGCTCTAGACTGGAGATGGCAGTGAAAGCTACTGGTAACCCTAATCCTGACATTGTATGGCTGAAGAACAGTGACATCATTGTACCTCATAAATACCCCCAAATAAAGTAAGCATTATTATTTTGTTTAAATAATAAAGGAGTTAATAATCACCATCCTGCAAAGTGCCTCCTGCAGTGTGCTGAATACCCTTGCTTCCCTAGAATGGGTTGACTAAGGACGTAGTCCAATGGCTAATGAAGCTACGAACAGCTTTTGCATTGCAGCAAGGCTAAGAGACATAAAATACTTTGTAGAACTCTATTTTTTTCCAGCTTCTGTATTTTGTATTCTGCAAAGCCAATGCTTCTGCAACGGAGAGTTAGGGAACCTTTATCTGTCTCTAACATTGAAGACCTCTGCAGACAAAACTGCCATTGAATTCAAGGCTGTTTTTTATTATCCTTATCCGTTTGATTCTTAGGCATTGCATTCATAAACATGAATAAACATAAGCAACACGTGTAATTCCTCTGGAGATTTGCCTTTGGAGGCTTTGACCTAATTTTGGAGAAAGGCAAAAATGAATGGCAAAGTAGTACAAAAAAGTTTTAAAAAAATTGTTTTAATATTTCAGGATTGAGGGAACCAAAGGAACAGCTGCCCTTAAAATTGAATCTACTGCCAGGCAAGATGCTGCATGGTATACTGCTACAGCTATCAATAAAGCTGGGCGGGACACTACTCGATGCAAAGTAAATGTTGAAGTTGAACATGCAGAGCCTGAACCAGAAAGGAGATTGATTATTCCAAAAGGAACTTACAAAGCCAAGGAGATTGCAGCACCGGAGTTAGAGCCTCTCCATTTACGTTATGGTCAAGAGCAGTGGGAGGAAGGAGATCTCTATGATAAAGAAAAGCAACAGAAACCATTTTTTAAGAAAAAGCTCACATCTTTAAGGCTCAAACAATTTGGACCAGCACATTTTGAGTGCAGACTTACACCAATTGGTGACCCAACCATGGTGGTGGAGTGGTTGCATGATGGCAAACCCTTGGAAGCAGCTAACAGACTCCGCATGATCAATGAGTTTGGGTACTGTAGCCTGGACTATGGAGTAGCCTATTCCAGAGATAGCGGAGTGATCACGTGCAGGGCAACTAACAAATATGGTACAGATCATACATCTGCTACTTTGATTGTGAAGGATGAGAAAAGCCTTGTGGAAGAATCCCAGTTGCCAGAAGGCAGAAGGGGACTGCAGCGGATTGAAGAGTTAGAAAGAATGGCCCATGAGGGTGCTCTTCCTGCAGTTGCATTGGACCAAAAGGAAAAACAAAAGCCAGAACTTGTTTTGGTTCCTGAACCTGCAAGAGTCCTGGAAGGTGAAACAGCACGATTCCGCTGCCGTGTGACTGGCTATCCTTTGCCCAAGGTCAACTGGTACCTCAACGGACAGCTCATTCGTAAGAGCAAAAGGTTTAGACTCCGTTATGATGGAATCTATTACCTGGATATTGTGGACTGCAAATCGTATGACACAGGAGAGGTGAAAGTCACTGCAGAGAATCCAGAAGGCTTTATTGAACATAAGATAAGACTTGAGATCCAGCAGAGGGAAGACTTCAGATCTGTTCTTCGTCGTGCTCCTGAACCCAAACATGAGCCTGTAGCAACAGAGGCTGGAAAGCTTCTCTTTGAGGTACAGAAAGTAGACAAACCTACAGAGGCAACAACTAAAGAAGTGGTGAAACTGAAAAGGGCTGAAAGAATCACTCACGAGAAGCTTTCAGAGGAATCTGAAGAGCTGCGTAGTAAATTCAAGCGTAGGACAGAAGAGGGCTACTATGAAGCCATCACTGCTGTGGAACTTAAGTCTCGTAAAAAAGATGAATCATATGAAGAAATGTTAAAAAAGACAAAAGAAGAACTTCTTCACTGGACCAAAGAGATTCCAGAGGAAGAGAAGAAAGCACTTCCTCCTGAAGGCAAAATCACCATTCCAACGTTCAAACCAGAGAAGGTTGAGCTTAGTCCAAGCATGGAGGCTCCCAAGATACTTGAACGAATTCAAAGCCAGACTGTAGCCCAGGGAACAGATGCACACTTCCGTGTAAGAGTGGTGGGAAAACCAGACCCTGAGTGCCTGTGGTTCAAAAATGGTGTGCAGATTGACAGGACTGATCGTGTGTATTGGTACTGGCCTGAAGATAATGTTTGTGAATTAGTCATCAGAGATGTGACTTCTGATGATTCTGCCAGCATCATGGTGAAAGCAGTCAATATAGCTGGTGAAACTTCTAGCCATGCTTTCCTATTAGTACAAGGTAATTTAAATCCTTTTCCTTTTATCCTACTGCTTATCATAATGTGTTAAGTCTGTATAGAGTCAGTGCACTGTTGATTCATTGTGTATTGTTTTACACAGCCAAACATGTAATCAGCTTCACCCAGAAGTTACAAGATATTGTTGCTAAACAGAGAGACTCCATGGCAACATTTGAATGTGAGACATCAGAACCCTTTGTAAAAGTGAAATGGTTTAAGGATGGAATTGAGATTCATTCTGGAGACAAATACAGGATGCACTCAGACAGAAAAGCTCATTTTCTTTCTATACTAACAATTGAAATGTCTGATGATGATGACTACAGCTGTGCACTGGTAGAAGATGAATCCGTAAAAACTACTGCAAAGCTTACTGTTGAAGGTAAGAAGCACGCAGGTCAGCACTGTGCAGTACTGTTAAAGTGAAATCAGCTTCAGCAAGAAATAAAACAATGTAAAATGATGTCTGTCACACTAAGAAACGTTCAAGCTGCTTTCATAGTGCTGGAATCCATAATGAAAATTTGGAGGTACAGTTCTGTGAAATAGTTATGCCATAAATTTTTTAAGACTCATTTAATAGGAAATGTTTTCATTAGGCATATCTAATCAATCCTATTCATGAATGTAATTATTTTTGCATGTAGGTGCTGTGGTGGAGTTTATTAAAGAACTTGAGGATGTTGAAGTACCAGAGTCTTTCTCAGGTGAACTTGAATGTGAGGTTTTCCCAGAGGATGTGGAGGGGAAATGGTATCATGGTGATGTTGAACTCACTTCTAATCATAAATATGTGATTACATCCCGCCGTGGTCGCCAAGTCCTCACTATTAAAGATGTTAATAAAGATGATCAAGGAGAGTATAGCTTTGTTGTTGACGGAAAAAGGACTCAGTGCAAACTGAAGATGAAGCGTAAGCATTTCTCATCCTTATATTCTTCATATATTATAGATTTTTTATATTATAGGATATATTATAACTATATCACTATATCCCATACTGCCTTAATATTCAATATTCTGCATACCTGTTTATGAGGATTAATTAAATTCTTTTCATTCCACAGCTCGACCTATGGCTATTCTTCAAGGACTTACTGATCAAAAAGTCTGTGAGGGAGATATTGTACAACTTGAAGTTAAAGTCTCCCTAGAAAATGTGGAAGGTGTCTGGATGAAAGATGGTCATGAAATTCAATCAAGTGATCGTATTCACATAGTGTTGGATAAACAGTCACACATGTTGCTGATAGAAGATGCAACAAAGGAAGACAGTGGAGCTTACTCTTTTAGTGTTCCTGACCTTGAACTGTCAACCACTGGACAGATCACAGTGTACAGTAAGTCATTATCATGATTTTGAAGGTGTATTTCATTTTGGGGTTCTTTAGGATTACCTCTTAAAGGCATGGTTTTTTTTCATGATGAATATTTTTGTAACTTGACAGGTGTGGAAATAATGGTGCCTCTAAAAGATGTACATGTAGTTGAAGGAACAAAAGCTATCCTCGAATGCAAAGTTTCAGCACCTGATGTGTCTTCCTCCAAATGGTACCTAAATGATCATCATATAAAACCTGATGAACGTGTACAAGCTGTATGTAAAGGCACTAAACAGAGACTAGTGCTTACCAGAACCTATGCATCAGATGAAGGACATTATAAGCTAACGGTTGGCAAAGTTGAAACAAGTTGCAATGTCACAGTTGAAAGTAGGTTTCCTTTGAGATGCACGGATCTTGGTGAAATTATTTCTTGAAATACAAACCTGTGGAAACAACTAATGTATTTGTAATATATTCTTTCTATAGAAATTCAGATTATTAGAGGCCTTCATGACATCACCTGCACTGAAACACAGAATGTATCCTTTGAGGTCGAGCTCTCCCATTCAGGGATTGATGTAACTTGGCATTTCAAAGGCCAAGAGATAAAGGCTGGTCCTAAATATAAAATTGAAGCACGTGACAAAATATATAAATTGACAGTGGTGAAGATGATGAAAGATGATGAAGGAGAATATGTATTTTATGCTGGTGAGAAGAAAACATCCGGAAGGCTTATAGTAGCAGGTTAGTAGAGTTAGAGTTCAAGATTTTTCACTGTGATTTAAAAGCAGTGCTCAATGTGCTGTATTTTATTATTGTAGAAATTGTACTCTTTCTGTGCTTTTTTTGTTCTTTAATTTATCTTTTTTTTTCCTATGTTCTCCTTGCTCTTTCCTTTATCTATTGTGACTGGTATAATTTGAATTCAACAAAGCTTTTAAGTAGTGCTAATACGTTTCGCTAAATCAGAGCCGTAGTATGGAATGCTGTAGAATGCTTTCATGCAATTAATGTAAAAAAGAAGGTTTTTGTCTTGAATGTTCAGTGTATCTGTGCTGATAATAAAAATAATAATTGAGAATAGTTAGGACAGAAGTAAGAATCGTCTTTTTGTGATGTTCAGGTCACATTCTATTCTTGAGTTTTCACAGGACTCAGAATGACTGTGGGCATACTGCAAATTAGAGCAAAGAATTCTAGCATCTACTTTTCATGTACTTCAATTTCCATATAGGGCAAAGTTGCACAGCGACATGACAAAACCATGTGGTTTTGCTTCCCAACAGGCGGTGCCATTTCAAAGCCTCTCACTGACCTGACTGTGGCTGAGTCCCAGACAGCTGTTTTTGAATGTGAGGTGGCAAATCCTGAATCAGATGGCCAGTGGCTACTAAATGGTAGACCGTTACCTATGACAGATCAGTATCGTGTTGAATCTGATGGTATTAAGAGAAGGCTCAACATTCCTGTCACAAAAATGGATGATATGGGTGAATACAGCTATGAAATAGGAAGCTCAAAGACATCTGCTAAACTGAAGGTTGAAGGTCAGTATTTTTTTATAACTCGCTGATGTCTTTAAGACTCAGTCCAACATCACTCACTCTGTCTTGGATCAGGTCCAAATATACAAGCATATTACACTTCATTTTCTGAAAATATTTTTAGATTATGATGCATTTTCTGAGACAGTAAACTTGCTTTATTCTGGAGTCTCTACATTTCAAATTTAGCATTCTATTTTAATAAAACAGTATTTTATTCAAGGTATTGGCTAGCAGGTAGAAATTTATTCTTTGCTAGCTGTGTAATATACATATCAAATGAAAAACCCTGTTTCTCATGGATGTTAAACATAAATGTTCCTTTTTGTGTTCCAAGCAGACCATTTGGGAGAAACTGTATAAATCAATATAAACATACTAGATTTTAGAGTGAAGCACCATGATTCAATTTTATTAAGATTATTATTTTTACTATAATTTTTATTTTTGGTCTGTTTTGTCATCTTTTTTCTTTTTTTTTTATTTTTTTTTTTCCTAGCTGTTAAGATAAAGAAGACACTGAAGAACTTGACTGTAACAGAGACACAGGAGGCAGTTTTCAGTGTAGAACTAAGCCACCCTGATGTGAAAGGAGCTCTGTGGATTAAAAATGGTGTTGAACTTGAATCAAGTGACAAATATGAAATATCAGTGAAAGGAACTGTTCACACACTGAAAATCAAGCACTGTGTTGTCACTGATGAGTCTGTATATAGCTTTAAGCTTGGAAAGATAGGAGCAAATGCAAGACTTCATGTGGAAAGTAAGTCAATCTGATTTGAATATTTGTTTCGATGTGTGGTTTGAAATTTAAATGAAACACACTGCTGAATCTTGTAAACTTTTTTCCTCAAGCTGTCAAGATCATCAAAAAGCCAAAGGATGTGACTGCTTTGGAAAATGCTGTTGTCTCCTTTGAACTGAGTGTATCCCATGATACTGTACCAGTCCGATGGTTCCACAAAAATATTGAGCTTAAACAAAGTGATAAATACAAGATAATCTCTCAAAGGAAAGTTCACAAGCTTATGCTGCATAACATATCTCCTGCTGATGCTGGGGAATACACAGCTCTTGTTGGGCAAATTGAGTGTAAAGCAAAACTGTTTGTGGAAAGTAAGTAATTTAAGTTTGTAAGAAAATAATTATATGAATTGCTACATCAACTCATATTGAACAGCATGACCTTGACCTGTTACCCTTGAGTTTTTGCAGTCTTCCACACATATTGACTTTTAAAAAATCGTTGCTTTTCTTTTGTCTTTTTTTTTTCCCCTCTTAGCCATACACATCACAAAGACTATGAAAAACATTGAGATCCCTGAGACCAAAACAGCCTCTTTTGAATGTGAAGTTTCTCATTTCAATGTGCCTGCTGTCTGGTTGAAAAATGGTGTGGAGATTGAAATGAGTGAAAAGTTCAAAATAGTAGTCCAGGGGAAACTCCATCAGCTCAATATCATGAACACAAGCAGTGAAGATTCTGCAGAATACACATTTATCTGTGGAAATGACAGAGTCAGTGCAACTCTGACCGTAAAACGTATGTAAAAAGATGGAATTAGCCATAATATTTTAGTTACCAATAATAGAGTTTGTGCTAATACAGGCACTTGGTGCAATTCAATCAAAACCAGCACTGTTGTAGAGCTATTTTGAAGTAATGCTAAACAGCCTCAGTTACATTTTAAAAAGAGATTTAGAAGCTGTGAATTTGAAAGTCAAATTCTGGATTCTTCCATTTGGGCAACATGGCTAGATGCCACATCACCATAAGAGATAGAATTTCGATTCCTAGGTCATTCAGAAGTTTTGGGAAATTTAGTTGTATTATTGATTCTAGACACAGGACCTTCATTTTAATATTACCCAAAGTAAGAATGTGTCCTAAAGGTTTGTGAGCATCTCTGATCCAGTTAATGTGTTTAAATTAAAACTGAATAAAAGACCCCACGCCAAACCATGTCCATTTCTTTTCTTTTAGCCATCCTAATTACCTCTATGCTAAAAGACATCAATGCTGAAGAGAAAGATACAATAACATTTGAAGTTACTGTTAACTATGAAGGTATCTCATATAAATGGCTAAAGAATGGGATAGAAATAAAATCAACTGATAAATGCCAAATACGAACAAAGAAGCTCACACACTCCCTCTCCATAAGGAATGTACATTTTGGTGATGCTGCAGAATACACTTTTGTTGCTGGAAAAGCAGCTTCCTCAGCCAATTTATACGTGGAAGGTATTTGCCCTCTTGTCTTCTATTTTTAGTGGCTTCTAGTGTCTTACAGGACATATGGAACTCATTCTACTTTTTTTTTCCACCCTAGCTCGTCACATTGAATTTAGGAAGCATATTAAAGACATCAAGGTTGTGGAGAAGAAGAGGGCTATATTTGAATGTGAAGTTTCAGAACCTGACATTCAGGTCCAGTGGATGAAGGATGGACAAGAACTCCAGATTGGTGAAAGGTAAATGATTCATTCAACACCATATTGACTTCTGTTATGTATTTTCCCCCAGGAAATAATTTGCCTTTTTTTTTTTTTTTTTTCTGATATCCTTAGGATGAAAATTCAGAGAGAGAAATATATCCATCGCCTCATCATTCCATCCACAAGAATGTCTGATGCTGGTCAGTACACTGTAGTAGCAGGTGGAAACACTTCCAGTGCCAATTTGATTGTGGAAGGTCGTGACATTCGTATCAGAAGCATCCATAAAGATATTCAGGTATGGCCTATACAGGAGAATAAATATTTCATAACTATGTCACTCAAAGAATAACACAAAGGAAGAGCAACAATATCTGATCAGCAAGAGTCATAACACAAAAATTCAGGGCCACCTTCTAGGAAACTGGAATGTGGGACCCTCTGTAAAAACAAATGCTATTTCTAATATTTATTCTACTTGTTCAAAGGTCATGGAGAGACAAAGAGCTGAAATTGAATTTGAAGTCAATGAAGATGACATTGAACCACAGTGGTACAAGGACGGTATTGAGATCAACTTCCAGTATGAGGAAAGATACAGTTATGTGGTGGAAAGGAGAGTTCATCGAATGAGCATCTTTGAAACCACTTACTCCGATGCTGGAGAATATACTTTTGTTGCAGGACGGAATAGGAGTTCTGTTGTTCTCTATGTGAATGGTAGGTGCTTCCACAAACAATGTTTTGACTGTATTTATTGCCCTGTGTTTTTCTGATTTCTGTATAGCTTTTCTGGAATTGTGACTCTGAAAGTAAAAAAAAATAAAAAAATCCAGATAGAATCTTCTGTCTGGAACACTACCAAAATCCTCATGTAAATGGTTGGGTTTTGCTCTACTGATATCGCTGGCTAGCTGATGAAAATGCTGTAGTAGTTCTTTTCCACACTTGATTTATTTAGACCAGGAAATTCCCAATTCCAAATAAAATTAATTTGTTCACACAGACAAATATTCTATGTCTGAGGAGTAAACCCAACAATTCTTAGACATGTTTTGCCTGAAAATACTTATGCCAACACATCTGATTATGCTAAGGCACTTACTGCTAGATCATTCCCCCTGTATCAAGGAAAAGGGTAGATTTTAATGGACATGCAAGATTGGGAATAATGAGATTTAAAAAAAAATAAAATCAATTCTTCCTAATATATTTGAAGCCTTGATAAATATCAATAATGCGATTTCTTTCTCTCCTCTTTCCTTTCCCCTTCCTCCCCTCTGCAATTTGCAGCTCCAGAACCACCCCGGATTATTCAGGAGCTAGAGCCAACCACTGTGGAATCTGGCAAACCTGCCCGCTTCTGTGCTATGGTATCAGGCAAACCACAGCCCAAAATTTCCTGGTACAAAGATGATCAACAGCTTTCTCCAGGGTTCAAGTGTAAATTTCTTCACGATGCACAAGAATATACTCTATTGCTGATAGAAGCTTTCCCTGAAGATGCAGCAGTGTACACCTGTGAAGCAAAAAATGACTATGGAGTTGCTACAACTTCAGCTTCACTTTCAGTGGAAAGTGAGTTTCCCATGTTCATAACAATGCCTGTGAAATGAGATTGTCAATGTGCATGATCTTCTTCATCTTTAAAAACAATGGCTTTTTCTTATCCTTTAGTCCCAGAAGTTGTTTCCCCTGAGGTAGAAGTGCCAGTGTATCCACCTGCTGTCTTAATACCACTCCGTGACGCTGTTACATCCGAGGGACAGTCTGCTTGTTTTCAGTGCAGAGTTACAGGGACAGGTGAGTTTAATGAAATTCTGTACATCTTTTCACATCTCAGAATTTTTCCTCTTGAATTCAGAAAAAAAATGCAGCAATGTGTGTACTAGGATCACTTCTTCCCTAGAAGTACAGTTATTTGATATACACATGCAGCAAAGTGTTACTCACTGAAAACTATCAGTTAGGCAAGTCATATGTCAAAGATGGCATCAAGTATGGAAATTATAAGCTTCTGTGAACATTAAGCATTTCTAAAAACAAGGCCTGTTTCAAAAGATTTGTCTCTGGCAAATTCTCAACATTTCAAATGTTAACTGATGTTGGAAAACTGCCAGTGAGTAAAATGTAGAGTTGCAAAACAAGGGGTATCATGGTACCAAGCACTGTCATGTTAAATGAACATGATGAAGTTTCTGATAACACACAGTGTCACGTCAATTAACTCAGCAAACAGGATGAATTGTGCCTCAACCTTTATCGTGGTATTCCAAAGTACCACTTTGCAAAGAGTAAACTGCCATTGCGTTCTTTTTCCTAGCTTAAAAAAGTGTTTGCTCGTTGCCTGTTTAAGGATAGATTTCCTTAAATAAGTTTGCTAGTTTTAGATACATAGAATATCATTAAAATAATTCTTTCCAAGTTAATATAAAGCCAAATAGAACTACCTTTCTTCACTTCATTAAATGGCCTTGAGTATAAGAAGTAATAAAATATTCACGTGGTAAAATGCGGAATAAGATCCAGTTCCAATCCCAAATAACTTACAGTTATTTAACTGTGATACCAATTCTATGTGGATTTTTACACATAGTTACATATAGTACACATAGTACGTGTATTACACAGTTAATACACGTACATATGCAAATATATAAAATTGCATTTCCATCTCTCAAAGTTGTACTGCAAATAATATTTATTTATTTTTTTTTAAGCTTTACACCAAATCTGGTTCTTCTTTAGAACTGGTGATAAAACTCAGAAAATGTATGTGGGAAAAACTGGCCTCTCTTCTGTGCAAAGCATGCTAGTGTAGCTTTTTGTACAGGAATTTATTTATGTGAATGTGGAAGCTGCATTTACAACACAGAGAATAAGGATCCTTTCATCTAGGCCCCCTTTCACAGAACCATAGAATCGTTTAGGTTCAAAAC
Organism: Baryphthengus martii; assembly: GCA_013396935.1. Classification (NCBI taxonomy): domain Eukaryota; kingdom Metazoa; phylum Chordata; class Aves; order Coraciiformes; family Momotidae; genus Baryphthengus; species Baryphthengus martii. The sequence continues at coordinate 86,755 of VWZK01010819.1, read as the reverse complement.
AGACGTTTAAGATACTCAAGTCCAACCATAAAACTAACACTGCCAAGTGCCCCAGTAAACCGTGTATCTAAACACCACATCTACACATCTTTTAAATACCTCCAGGGATGGAGACTCAACCACTTCCTTGGACAGCTTGTTCCAATGCTTAATAACTCTTTCTGTGAAGAAATTTTTCCTATTGAAAATTTCCTTTATTGAATGCTGTATCCAGATGAATTTGCATACTTCTCACCTTTTACGTAAGGTTAGGTAATAGATGATTGCAATTACAGTTGTTCAATGGTACACACTATGCAGCTGGTTATAGAAAACACTGTCTCTTTATTCTGATGACACTATTTGTATTAAAATATCTGATTAATGGTATAATATAGTGCGAGATGGACAGGCAAGGTTAAAGTCTGCTTCAGTCCTCTTCTTTCCCAAGTTTACAAGAATCTACACAAGTCAAGTAACACAACGTGTATAACACATATAGGAATTTTACAAAGGTACAAAGACAAGATACAATGATTATTAGATAAATCTTTCTCAAAAAATATGAGGTGTAAAATTAATATTTGCAACAAAAAGAGACAAGGCACTGTCCTTAGCAAAAGAATACTGTTTTAATTTCTTTAACCTGTTCAGCTGAACCTAATGATTTAATAGCTTGTTTAATCAGGTAATTGTAGCAGTATCCCTTTTTAAAGATTAGTCTTTCTTTGATTTTGGCATTGCAAAATATTAAAAATTATTTACGCTTCTTTCTGTCACTTGAACAGATCTCAAAGTCTCTTGGTACAGCAAAGAGAGAGAGATCAAGCCATCACGGTTTTTTAGAATGACTCAGTTTGAAGACACTTTTCAGCTAGAGATTGCTGAAGCATATCCAGAGGATGAAGGAGTCTATACCTTTGTGGCTAGTAATTCCGTAGGCCAAGTGACAAGCACTGCTACCTTGAAGCTAGAAGGTACAGTGTGTCTTGTTTAGGTCATATTCCAACACTAATCGTTTTTAATATACACTCATGATTATATGTGAGTCGTTGTCTGTCATGTTGTCTTTTAACTCAATTAATTGCTACCATTTACAATGTCTGCAGCATACATTTATGTCTCCAGTCAAAGTGCTTTGCTCACAAATACTTTGATTTGCCTGTGAGAAGAATCTAGTAAAAAGTTTTTGTATAAAATAAATTACTGTGAAAGTGTTGGAAAACATGTAAAGTAGAGGTGTGTATGAGGTACTTGGGCAGCTGAAAAGAAAGTTTGCATTTGTGTGAATTGATGAAACATTGACCAAAGTTTTAGAGCAGAAATTTTGTCTGGAGATTTTGCTATTTACATTCTATATTGTCCTTGATATTATTTAACCATAAATATTTTGTCTTCTTTTTGCAACAGATTTTATAAGTTATGAATTAGAATAATTCATGCTGTTAAATTTCAAGTTAGAAAAAAAAATCTTGAATGAGAGAGAAAATTTTTGTAGTGTAGGGTAAGAAATTAAAAATTGGCGTGCTTCTTTTCAGGATTTAAAAAGTTTGAAGAAGTTACATCAGAGTCCCATTGGCATGTCTCTTCATCTGTTTCACTTAAGGAGGAGTCTATTGGCCAAAGGCCCACCTTTATCCAGCCTATTTCAAGCTGCAGGGTATGCAGCGGGGAATCAGTCAGATTTCAAGCTAGGGTTTCTGGTGTGCCCAAACCAAAAATCCAGTGGTTTCATAATCAACAACTCATGTTGCCAACAAAAGACTTAGTTTTCCACTTTGATGAGTCTACAGGCACAGTTATACTGATAATAGTAGATGCTTTCTTAGAGCATGCTGGCCAATACTCTTGCAAGGCAAGAAACAGTGCTGGAGAAACAACCTGTACAGCTACACTTACAGTGACTGCAGAAGGTAAAGCCCCATTTTTACTTCAAAGGGATTCAGTTTTTTGTAGACCACACTTCTACGCTGTTACTAATTATCTTCGTTCCTTATTTGACACCTTTTCTTTACCAGCTAATGTTAGTAGTACCTACCATCCGTAACCCAACCACTCTCATTTCTTCTCTTTAAGCTGTAACATTTGGAAATTTGGAAATGTGTGTCTTGATACAGGTCAAAGAATAGAATCATTTTACTGAAGGCAGTAAAACAAATAATGAAATGTTCTTTATAGCATTAACTGAGGTATTTTGCACTATCCCATAGGGAAAAAAAAAAAAAAAGAAAAAAAAAAGAAAGAAAATACCTCCTTAAAAAGTTCCATAATGTTTCCGGTACTAAATGGACGACTTCAGTGAAAGGAGAGACAAGCATGAACTGTGTATCAACTGCATGACTAGCTTAGGCATCACTCATCGTTCATATATGTGAATGGATAATCTTTGTGTCAAGAGAGTAGTGCATCTCGCATGCTGAGTTTTCGAATGAAGATCATTCATTTTCATCCTCCATGCTGTTTACTTTTGTTCAGAGCACAGCCTAGTAAAGTTCTTTAGATACTAATATTGTTATTTTTGTTGCTTGATTACACAGTGGAAACCCTAGGTAGGCAAAGTTCTGGGAAAGATGTAAAAGAGTCTATCCGGTCACAGGCTATATCAGAACTTCATGTTGCTCCTCTTACAAAGAAGAACATTAAAACTTATCAAAAAGAATTTAAATCAGTACAACAACCATCACAGGAATTGGGTGTACAGGTTTTTGAAAGTGTATCAGAAAGTTTGACTATGAAGGCTACATCCGTTGAAGAAATGGAAGCCAGGCACACAACAATCCTTTCCCAAACATCTCAAAACACAAGAATCTCTATGACAGCTGCTCAGGAAGTGAAAGACATCCCTCCAAAGATTCTCTTGCAGCTCAGAGACCTCACTGTGAAATGTGGTGACACTGCTCAGTTCATATGTGCCTTAGAAAATGAATTCTTCTCTGAGTTTCTTTGGGCCCATGAAGGTGAAAGGATAGAAGTATCTGAAAAATTGAAGATATCACAAAATGGAAGTGTCCTACTACTCACAATCCTAAATGTCCAGCTGACAGATCAAGGACTGTACAGTTGTACTGTTTATAATGATTCTGGAGGGGCGACAACTGCTGCAATACTAACAGTCAAAGGTGGTTATCTGACTTTTAACATTATGACTTACCTTTTGCAACTTTATTATTACTGTCTATAGCTCACTCATATTTTCTTTATTATGAATATTTTATTGAGAAAGCTCTAGTAATAATGCTTCGGGGGTTTTCCTTCACATTTACAGCTCTATTCATAGTGGACATGTATGATACTGGGAAGTTGGTGTTGTAACTTCATGCCTCTTCTCAGCAAGTTACAGGTGTCTGAGGCTTTTTATTCCTCATGTCCATCGCAATATGAAGTCAGATGTAAAGCAAAACAGGCTAGTAGGAATTTTTGCATTTTGAGAATTCCTGAAGTTGGAATTTAAGGACGATAAGACTGTCAGATAAGCAATGTTGAACTAAATACCTGATCATTTCAAACTCTATTGGTCCAAATTGTCTCCAGTAAATCTAAGGTTCCAATTCCAATGCTGGTAGTATAATTCAAAGTGCTTGAAAAGATTAATGGGTGCAAGTATTGTATTACTGCAATAATGGATTTTCTTCTACCCTTCAATCTCCTTGAGATATAAGTATTTATTTTTACTAAGACTCGTTCCATTTCTTTCTGACATCAGTGTAATAAAATGTTAGCTGAGTTACCTCTAATGATGACCCAAAAATGTGTTATCACCACACTGAACAGGTGATAGTATTCCTGCTGACCTTAAAGGAATCAAGAGCAGAAAACTAAGATGAGTAATGAGCAAGCCATTGACCCTGCTAATTTGGTTCTTACATGTTGAAATTTCTTTCTTCACCCTTGAGCTGTGCAAAATACTTTGCTTCTGCTGCTGCTTTCTAAATTGAGGCTCTAAATTAAAAGCAGAAGTCTGTTTGTATTAAGCATTACAGACCAAGCCTTTCTCCCATGAAAGTCCCATAGGTTTAAATAGTACCTATAATTAGCCCAGCAAGAATAGAGCTCTTAAATGTGTAATCATTCGAGTTTAATAGTGTTACTGTAGCACTAATATGCTGGACATTCTTTCAGTACTAATTATTAGTTTTTTTTCCCCTAAATATAGGGATATTTTTTATTCCTGCAAAACATCTGACCTAATCCTTTTCCTAACTTTATTCTTACCTAGCAAAAGAAGCACAAGCCAAAGCAGTAACAAAAATTACCCTTGAATCAGATACTAAAAGCTTTAAAACAGCCAAAGATTGTCAGTTTAAAGCATCTGAAGTTAAGCAAGAATCTTCCAAGAAAACTTCAAGCTTGTTTATATCTACATCCCAAAGACCATATGAAACTGAGAAGCAAAGGAATAGAGTCTACTATCCTGATGTTGTGCCATGTGAAGACATCACAGAAACTGCTGTAGAAGCACCAGAGTTTCTTGAAACTCTGCCTTCAGAAATCACTGTAAAAGAAGGAGATGATGTGTTACTCTTTTGTATAATGAAAGGTGTGCCTACACCTTGTGTGATCTGGCTGTGCAATCAGCTAATAGTTGAGGAATCTGCATTGTGTTCCTTAAAACATGATGGGCCACTGTGCAGTTTAAGATTGTTAAGAGTTGGTCAGAACCACAAGGGTATATACAAGTGCAGAATAGTTAATCCTGCAGGACAAGCCGAGAGCAGCACCCATCTGAGAGTGACAGGTTGGCAACTGCATGTTCCTTCCAAGTATCAATTCCTCATGATAGCATCATTGCATTCCAGTACATTCATTCTATGGGAGATGATAAGGAACGAGAAGCATCTCATTAGTCTGTGGATTGTTGAATGTTGTCTTCAGCGACTTAAGGCATGACAAGGGCATGTTACATTAGAAACTTTCTCCCACCTGGCAAAAAAGAAAGTAAACCTTATAGAAAAGTGTACATTGCGAAAAAGTTTGAAAGCATTTGATTGTTCTCAAAATTAAGCAAGCGTTTGAATTGTTTGGCATGCATTTATGTGTTTGTATGTATTTCTGTATATTTGCAAGAGAGATTGTATGTTTTTATGATGTTATGACATGTTGATTAGCATATTTAGCAACTATAGCTCAAAAATCTTTGTCTTTTGATTCTAGCTCCTGAAAAAATTATTCATGAGAAGCTAGAAGAGACTGAAATGGAAGTGAAAGGTACAGTCACAAATGATGTTATACTGAATAATTAGTACCAATAATTGGTAACATTATGAAAAGCTTTTATCTGCTTATGTGTAGTGTCTAATGAGGAAAGAAAGACATATTTTAAAGCATATTGGAACATGTTGCATGTTTGTTTTGATATGCAAAGGATTACCTGCAATATAAGGGTTATTTAAGTTTTAAAATATGTTTAAAACTTCGAATTTATGATTTTGCAGCCTTATTCATAACTTTTACTTCATGCTTTGCAGCTGTTCACAGAGCTCTTATTTGTTCAATTTCCTTTTGAATGCATGGGATAGTTTATGTCAGAAGGAAGTTATACAAATCTTAATCATATTACTTTTAAACAAGTTAGCAACCTAACATTAATGAGTACAATGGACACTATTGGATGGATGAAGTATACTAGAAAGCATTTGTTGTTTAGGATATGTGAAAGCTACACATTCCCATTGATTTCTTGCACTTTTTTTACATACATTAATTCATCATTATATATCTCTTACCCTGGCTTGCAGATAGCATACGTGGTTCATGTTGCTTGCTTTTTTTCCCTGTGCGTAACACTGTGAAGTTAGTGGCTGTATTAGTTCGAATAAACGCCTTCTCGTTTTATGTTAGCTAATTACTTACTTTTAAAAAAAATATCTTTCAAAATATTTTTTTCTCAATTGTCTGAGCATTTAATCTGCAAACAGAGGGGTCAGAAAGGGCGTTTATTCTACTGTCTGCAAGTCAGGTAAGATTTTCTTCTTTGCCACCCAAAGACACACAGCTTTTCCAGGCAGCAAAAACATACACGCAGAAGAACGTGTTATTTTGAAATTCATTTTTGCTTGCAAGAAGAAATTTCCACAGTCTGAAGAAAGAACAGACAACGAACGATTTTCGTGTCAATCTTTAAAACAGAGCAAGGCGTTGCGTTTATTCGAACAAATATGGTGAGTGAATTACTTTTTTTTTCCTGGGTGTGTGATGAAATCTGTTGCATGCCCATATTTTATTTCAATATATTTGCTATTTCATTTTTATCAATTAGATGACAGGAAGAGTGTGGCATGTTGTAATCCAGTCTCCTTCTTTTGCAGAGCAGCACAGGAAGATGAACCCTGAGGGACCTGGGACAGTGGCGGTGCTGGCTTTCCCCCAGAACTGTAAACCCACCATCACACAAGGCCTCAAATGTAGGTCTGTCTTGGAGGGGGACCCTGCACTCTTCCAGTGCAAGCTGGTGGCATGCCCACCACCCCACATGGCCTGGTTTCACAACAACCGGCCAGTCCGTCAGGACTACCGCAAGGTGATCCGTACTGAGAGCGAGGAGCAAACGCACCATGCCAGCCTGGAGGTGCGGGATGTGCGGGAATACGATGCTGGCAGCTACAGGGTATTTGCCATTAACAGTGAGGGCTCAGCTGAGTCCACTGCCTCACTGCTGGTGGCACGCAGTGGAGAGCAGAAAGGCTTGGGAAAAGCAGAGCAGGTGCATAAAAGCTGGAAGTGCATGCTGCAGCAGCGGCGGGAGGACCGGCTGCGGGTGGTGCTCCGCTGCACTGGCTCACCTTTTGACAAGGGGCAGGAGGCCGAGCAGTTGCTTGGGGACCTCTCCCCAGCCCGGAGCATGGTACGAACCATCCACTTCCAGAGGCTGCCACCCATGGGACCTCACTGTCCCGGACTGGCATGTGGTAGGGAGCACAGTGGCACAGTGGTAGATGCTGAGGAACTGCTAGATGAGGAGATCCGTTGGAAGCTGCAGCGGCTGCGGGAGGCAAAGAGGGCAGCACTGAAAAAGAGACAGGAAACCGTCATGTCCATGCCCCTAGGAGGCCCTCCTGGGAAGCCCAGCCCACCTGCAGCAGTTTCCAGGGTGGATGGCTCAGAGCGTCTCGCAGTGCAGATAGTGAAGGGGTACTGCAGGCCCAAGGCCACAGGGGAGAGATGGCAGATTCCAGGTGGGCTCCTGGATGACTGCCCACCCCTCTTTGTCCAGGAAGTTCAGCCCCAGGAGACTGTTGAGGGGCACCGGTGCACCTTCTCCTGCCTTTTCCATGGCCGCCCACAGCCTACAGTCACTTGGTACAACAATGCCAAGCCAGTGGGGTGCATCCGGGGCACCGCTGTTCACACCACAGAGTGCCGCTCTACACTGACCTTCCCATCGGTGCTCCCACAGCATAGTGGCACTGTCACCTGTGTGATTTTCAACCCACTGGGCACAGTCAGCACCTCAGCTGCATTCCGTGTGAGGCAGAGGATGCCAGCCTATGACTCCACAAAGAAGGAAGAGGAAGGGAAGAAAGAGGAGGAAGAGGGAGAAAAGATGAAGAAGGAAGAGGAATGGGAGGAGGAGAAGGCGGTGGAGGAGGAGGAGGCGGTGGAGGAGGAGGAGGCGGTGGAGAAGGAGGAGGAGAAGGCGATGGAGGAGGAGGAGGAGAAGGCAGTGGAGGAGGAAGAAGAAGTTGGCCTGGCCTTCACAGCAGAACAGGGACTGCCAAGTGCAGTTCCAGACTCAGACTTGCTGTCACTACCTGTGGAAATCAAAATTACTGCCCCCACTCCAACACCAGAGCAAGACACAGAGATGAGGGAGACCATGCAGCCCTCTCCGGATGCTGCTCCCACGATAAAGCACAAATTCAAGTTTTCATTTGATGTGGGAAATGAGCCACCTCAAATTCTGAGAGAAGCCCCAGCACACATTCATTGCCATGAAGGGGAGGCAGTGGTGGTGGAGTGTACTGTGTCTGGGCAGCCCCCACCAGCTGTGGTCTGGTCCCTGAACGGCCAGAGCCTCTCTGGTAGTGAGAGGCTGAGGTTTGAGGAAGACAAGAATGGCACTTACCGCTTACACATCCAAGGGGTCTCTGTCACAGATGCTGGGCTGTATTGTTGTGTGGCCAAGAATGTGGCTGGAACAACACAAACTGCCTGTGAGTTGATAGTGCAGCCCAGTGCACCCAGGTTGTATAGCAAGGATGGAGGCACTGAGGAACTGCCTGCCATGGATCATGTTGTGGACCTTCAAGTCCACAGCACACTTGGGAAGGCTGAAGAGGAGGAGATCACATATTCCAAGGAGGAGGAAACACATCTACCCTGGTCTTTGAGCCTGTTTCAATCTAATGGTAAGGAGTTGGAAGAGTGTGAGAAAACTCTTCACTCCAATGAGAGTGAGAAGGAGGAAATGATGGTGCTGGATATTGCAGAAGTTCATGCAAGCCAAGAAACAGCTTATACAGAAGAAAGTGTGAGGGATACAGATTTTATTTCTGAGATGAGGAAGCACAGGGGAAAAGCTGTCTCTGAGGAACACAGCTTTGCAATTGATGTCACTGAGCTGTACCCCAGCATGTCCAGGGAAGAGCACGAGTTGGTAGCCAAGGACTCAGGTCACTTTTCAGAGGAGCTGGAAGCTGAAGGAGACAAGGTGGTACCACATACAGATATTTTGTCTCGGAACATTTTGCAGTCACCATTTATGGAAATGAAAGGGCAAACACATGCCTCTGAGCAGTCTGCTCTGACAAGGCAGTGTGAAGATTCTCAATTTTTCATTCCTGTATCACCTGTGGTGCAAGAGAAGGATGATGTTCCCGTGGAGGAGAGAGATGCCCCTGACTGGGAGACGGTATCTCCTGATGGGCCTCTTGTAGAAAAGCAAAGTATGCCCCACCTGCAGAACAACATTGCAAGCACACCCACAAAGGAGCAATTTGGCCTTTATGACTTATGTACAGAAGAGCAACAGAAGGAACAGGCCAAGGAGCAAGAAAGATCAGTTGATATTGAACAGGACATCAAGACTGATGATCATCTTTGTAAAGAAATGCTTAATGTTGGGGATGCCACATGCTGGGAAATGCACAATGATGGACAAATGCTGCAAGAAATGGAGTATGATGCAGGAGACTCTTCTTTGAATCTAATACTCACTCCTCCTGGCGTAGAAAGCTCAGGTCAGGAATTTACTGAGGAAGCTGAGGTTCACCTAAAAGAAGTGCATTTCAAAGAGCAGCTGTTGCCCTCTGAGATTGGTGAGAACAATATCACATTTGATCTGAAGAAGTTTGTGGAGCCTTTACCAGCTGCAGAGACCGTAGACAGAGAACAGGCACAAAGCCTCACAACTCTGGAGAGCATGGAGGTAGAAGTGGCTGGACTCATGTCATCTGTGCATCATGATGTGCTTGTGGAAGAGATGTCTCTGAGTGAGGAGCTGCGACAGAGCTACAAGATGCAGGAAAAGGAGGTGGGTGCCCAGGAAGAGGCACAGCCAAGAGAAATCAGAAGGGCTGATTTGCAAGTCCCTAATGGGGACCTTGGCAGTGTCATGATATCTGCTGAAGATGGATCTTCTGCTGAAGAAATTCATGAGTCAGCAGTGAGTGTATGTGAGGAGAATTCGCCTGAGGAACAAATTCATAGTTTTCTAGTGGAGTCCAGTGCAGATTTCCAAAGAGGAGTGCAGGAAACACATGTGCGGGAAAGTGAGGAACAACTTGCGACTACTGACTCCCAGAGTGACAGCTTCATAACTGACTTGAAAAAAGCTGCACGTGAAAAGAAACCCCAGGCTGAGCATCGGGCTGAGAAGGAAGAAGGTTTTGGGATAGAAAAAGTCTCTGAGACAGGAATGAGCAACTCCACCTGTGAGATAGAAAGCACAGATTCCCTTGAGGAGATGCTCACGGATACCCAACAGGAACAAAACACAACCAAGGGCTTCTCTTTTGGCAAGTTCTTACTTGGTTTAATACTGGATGATCCTGTGGCACAGAAGGAGCAAAGGAAGGAGTCTTGGGGCAAGAAGAGGACTCCCACTGAGGAAGCTTCTGAGAATACCCTGGATGAAGAAGAACTGTGGGAGGATATTTCTGCAGGTCCAGAGCCCAGTGCTGTTCCATGCTCAGAGCTGGAGCCTGACTTGTCCCTGACTAAGTATTTAAAGTCAACTGGGATGCAAAAAACTCCATATCTCAAAGGGACTGTTCAGGAGGAGCAGCAAGAGACCATAACTTCACTGGAAGTGGAGGAGGTTACCTTCAGCACAGTTTACGACTATTACAACAACCAGCAGGAATTTGCTCGACCCTTCTCTCCCGAGTCAGAAATATCTATAGAGCTTGAGAGCGGGAGTGGTGAGGAGTCACCTGATTCAGACCGCTTCTACACACCTCCCTCTTCAGTGGAGATCTTTGAAACTGCTTCATCAGCATCCTACCACACACCACTCAGCACACCGGAACGCTACTCCACACCTTCTGAGGGCTCAAGGTACAGCACACCGCTCGAGCGTTACTCCACGCCCTCTGAGGGCTCGGAATACAGCACACCACCTGAGCGCTACTCCACACCTTCTGAGGGTTCAGGATACAGCACACCACCTGAGCGCTACTCCACACCTTCTGAGGGTTCAAAATGCAACACACCCTCAGAACACTACTTCACACCCTGCGAGGGACCCTGCTCTGCATCAGGGGACAACACACCACCAGAGCGCTACCGAACACCCACTGGAGAATATAAGGACACCCTCACCGTGCTCCCACGATATGAGAGGAGAGAACAGACTCCAGACCAGCCACAGGCTGAGGTGTTTAGGACTCCCTGTGAAGCCCTGGAGCCATCAGACAGGGAGATGCCACCTGCATTCCTCAAGGCATTGAGCAGCAGGAGGTTGTATGAGGGCAACACGCTGAAGTTTGTGGCCGAGGTGGTGGGTGTGCCCAAGCCAGGGGTGAAGTGGTATCACAATAAATCTCTGTTGGAGCTGAATGAGAGAGTGCGGATAGAGCAGGATGGGAACAAATATGTGCTGGAGATCACTAACATCCAGAAAGCTGATGGGGACCAGTATCTGTGCCATGCAGTGAACATTGTTGGGGAAGCTAAAAGTATTGCACAGGTGGAAGTTTTGTCTGAAGATGAGCGGTCACTAGCACTGCCACCTCCTGTCACCCACCAACATGTTATACACTTTGACTTGGAGCAAAACACCTCTTCAAGGTCACCTTCACCACAAGAAATCCTCCTGGAAGTGGAGCTGGATGAAAATGAGGTGAAGGAATTTGAGAAGCAGGTCAAAATCATAACCAGTCCTGAGTTTAGCCCAGATAAGAAGACCATGGTGGTTTCCCTGGATGTCCTTCCACTTGCTTTGTTGGAGCAGGCTGCAGGCTTTGCTGTAGAGGAGAATGAGGATGTAAAAATCGATTTCCAAGTAACCGAAATGCCTCCTCGTTTTGCTGTGCCCTTTGCAGATGTCAAGGTGACAGAAGGCTTGGAGGCAGTGTTTGAGTGTGTGGTAACAGGTACTCCTGTCCCTGTAGTGCAGTGGTTCAAAGGCAACAGCTGTGTGACATCTGCCACAGGGAAATATGTTGTGAGTCAGAAGGAGGGACTTCACAGTCTGAAGGTCCAAAACGTAGGTCCTTCTGATGGTGGCTGGTATCTCTGTCGGGCAATCAATAGGCTGGGGGAAGCAACATGCAAAGGCTCCCTCATAGTCATAGCTCAGCAGGCAGCAAGTGCTAAGGAAAGCAGTGAGACAGTCATGGGCATCACACCACGCAGGCCCCAGAAGTGTGACTTGCTTTTGAGTAAGACTGTGAGTCCAGGTGACCAGTCAGAAATAGAGCTGGAGCTTGAGTTCGAGCCACAGAGCGATGACTCAGAGAAAGCAATTCGACTGCTTGCAGTGGCTCAACAAGAGCAGGAAGTGGCAGGGGAGAAGTGCATCAACGTTAGTTTTGATGTGTTTGCCGAGCCATCCCAGGAGGAACTGGTCGAGTTTAGGGCAGAGGACTCAGAGAGCTGCAGCTTTGAGTTCCATGTCACAGAAGCCCCTCCAAAATTTCTGAGACTCATTTCTGACTACAGTACGTTTGTAGGTGCCTCGGCATGCTTTCAGTGTCTCGTGACTGGTTCCCCCCACCCAAGTGTCCGCTGGTACAAGGATGGGGTGTTGTTGGAAGGGGATAGGTACTGTGCACAGGAAGAGCAGGAGGGTTCTCATAGCCTTACTATTGAAAACTTGATGCAAAGTGACAGTGGGCAGTACAAATGTATAGCTACGAACAGGGCAGGAACTGCTGAGACTTGTGCTGTGTTAACATTATACTAGATTTTCATAATTCATTTCAGAGTTTCTTTTGAAACACTAAATGTTTTTCTGCTGTTGTTCACTGCAGGTGAAACTGCAGCACTCATTTTAGGGGCATTGTTTTTCATCTCTGTAGGGATGAAAATCACTCTATGTGGGCATATTTCTATCTGGCTTAAACTTGCCTTCATTGGGGAATTTAAGTGAGATTTAATCTGTGCATAGGTTTTGTGCACACTTTCTGCACCGAGGTATATTTCAGACTCCTTCCAAGCTCCTTACTCATTCTTGTAAAGATACTGTATTTGACACTCATTTATGTAGGACTAATATGTTTGTATAGTGTACATATTCCTCTGTTTCAGTAACTGTGAAATCATTATTTTATGTAGTCTAGAAATCTCCTGAAAATGTAGAAACCATCTTTTTCTTGTAAAGTTAGGGAATAATAACTTAGGCTTGTTGTTCAGTTTGCATATAGTTCTGTGAAAGAACTCCTTAAACTGTTACTCCCCCTTCTCACAATGTTGTGTCAGAACATGTGAGTCTCACTGATTCAAATCCTGTGTTTACAGTTTCTGTTACTGCAGAATTCTTACATCCGTGGGCCTCATTCTACTGACTCATGGAATTACGTGACTTTTTTTGAAGTCAATAGAATTATGCTGTTGCAAGGAAAAGCAACATAATGGAAAGAAAATGAATTTTGCGTTAGTGGAGACTGGACAGGATTTTTTTCTCTATTACCAAGTAATAAACATGAAAACATATTTTGTACTGTATCTTTAGAAGTTAAAGGGAAAAGAGAGGGAGCATATTAAACTAATGATGTAGCTGTAAATTTCTTAAAATAATTTTGGTTGTCCCCGTATTCCAGCATCATTCATAAAAAATACATAGTAGTAAAAAAGTAAGAGATTTATATGCAATTTTCTTGTTTCACATTACAACTAAATCTCTACATATTCCTTTTTTTTTTTTTTAATTAGTACTGGTTAGGTGTGCTATGTGTCAAGATGACCAGAAATACGTAGAATGCATTCAATTGTCATCTGTGTCATTTTCTCAGCAGAAGAGATTTTTACATTAGTGTTTCTCGATGTGAGTGTATATTTTTGTATTTAATGCTAATATTTAGGAGGAGGAATCAGCAGTAGCTGACAAATCAGAACTAAATCTATCTTACATAAATAGTATAAATTGATTAAGAAAATATGTTAAAAGTATGAGAGTTATTGTTTTTAACAGGAGTTAAATTTAACTCTCTAATGTATGTGCCAACTTTCCAGTTACTTATATGCCAACTTTAAAACTTGAGTTCAAAAACTCTAAGCAAAAATTATTTTCAGTTTGATTACCTGTTCATGAGGTTCCTCCAGTTATTTAGAAATTTATAAATTGCTCTCTGTTGCCTTGCAAACTGATTTAAGGAGCATGTTGATTTTATGCATAAAAGAACTATTCCTATAGTGCATTCAGTTATGTTCATGCATGTTCTTATTTCTGTGTTTGATGTGTCCTCATACTGAGGTTAGCATGCCTCAAAAACTTAATAATCTTTTAAGACTATCCAATCTCTCACCTGAGATACTAATTTTGATCAAAAGATTTGCTTTGCCCAATTATATTTCCCAATACAAACTTTAGTTTAGGAGTGGCAAGTTCTAATGATCCAGTACATGGGGAAAATTACGGAGTGATTAGATTAATACCAATGTGTCGCTTCAGTTTCTTCTAGGTCATGACCCCATGATAAATATTTAAGATTTTACATTGTTGAAAGGCAGAAATAATTGTCATTTTTCTTAGGTAATGATGTTAGGAAAGAGAAGTCTAAGTGTCTGATCCAATGCTGTGCTGGGAAAGGGTTGCTTCATGGTGGGTCCTTAATCCATTCCTGGTTTGATGTGTAGCCCTGACTGATTCGTGAGACAGCAGAGGTAGCCAGGGAGTTTGGCATGGATTGTCTCATGCTATATGTCAGCTGTGACATGAGGGGGCTTTTAGGTCCAGAGCCAAAATGGTCAGAGGCCCTTTGGTTAGGTCCTAAGCAATTATGATGTGTGATTAATTTGCACATAAATTAACTTAATTTTTTAGTAGAAACAGGCCCGTAACTCATGTTGAAGACATAAACCAAACAGGTCCAAGTTTGTATTCACATCTGAAATATATGGCCAAGCATCTTTATCTCTGTCTGTGTAGTAGTGTTTGTGGTTTATTTAAGTTTAAAAGTCTTGTTTTAAGTTTCATACTTTAGCCAGGAACACTATCATATATTTATAGAGAGACAGTCTCACCTAATCTACGATGATATACATCTGGAGTAATTCTAGTTTTGAATTTACTCTAGGGCAATTGGTATAGCTTAAAGCCATGATTGACCATCTCTCTTCAAAATCTTGTGCTTTCATAGGAATTGCAAAACTCACAGTTTCATTGTCAGGTTTAATGTTGTCTTCATTTCTACAAACCAAGTATCTCAAAAAAGGGATGAAAATTATGCTTGTTTGTCATTGATATGTATTGAATGTTAACATGTATGGTTAATTTGTGAAATAAATATGTAAAGGATTCAAGTCTACTGATCCGTGTATTTTATTCATTTCACTAAATCATGCATAAATGTGTCTAGCTTTTCTACCATAAATATCCAGGAATACAAAAAAATGCATTAATTTTTGCTACACTCCTATATAGAAAGCACTCTCACACGTGTTAGCATAGATTCTGCAATTCTTATACTTTGTTATGGGCCAAATTCTGCCGCGCTTTCTCACATTCACTAGCATGTTGTATTTCTGGGGAAACTGCCCTACTGTTTTAGCAAGGCTGGTAGGTAATACTGAAGGACTAGTGTAATTTTTATTTTTTTTTACTTTAGCATCTCTTCTCTGCAGTTGATCACTGTATGCACTGTGCTATGTCATGTATACTATGGTATTTGTGGCAAGATGAATAATTGCTAAAACTAATGAGAATGAATGAGTATGGCATACTCTGTTCCTCATAGTTGTTACTGGAGTGTAGCAAAAATTAATATCTCATAATAAATTTTGGAATATTAGGTACTGTAATTGAGAAACTTATCAAGGCTGATCATTAGAGTGCCTGGAGATGTTTTTCCATGTCCTTTTTTTCTTTTTTTCAACAACTCATGTCTTTCCAGTGTCAAATATTGTGGGCCTTAACTGAGCAAACTTGACTCAGTGAGGACACCAGGATGTGGTTGCCAAAGGTTTTCTTTGCGCCGTGCTTTTCATGGGTGGTTTGTTCTTTTCCTGGATGACTCAGATTTCACTGATGTTGCTAATGTCAAGTGTCTGCAGAGAATGACATATTCTTGACATCACAATCTTCCCATTTTTAAATGACCATTAGAACAAAGTCCAACACATAAATGTCTAAATTCAAAAAGGCAAGAAAAAGAAAAATGCTAAAGTGCTCTGTCCTCTTTTTCACTGGTATTGTAGGAGTTTTCATGTGCAATATTGTGACAAGGAGGAGTTTAAAAACATCAAGGTTGCAAAATCATGATTTTAGTAATGATAGTGTTGTAAGTATAAGAGTCTAATGACTAAAACAGGACAAAGCTGATGAGGGAGAGGTAATATCTTAGTGTGTTAGACAAAAGATAAGGTTGAAAAAGATGAAGTAACTGCACCAGAAGAAAGGTTGTTGCACTGAAAAGTTTGTGTTGCTTTTCCATTCCTGTCTGGCATTCTGCTTTTTTTTTTTTGGTGTTTTGAATTAAACCAGGGTCTTAGCACAGCTCTGCTGTACTTGTTTGTATGAGTGTACATACAAATATGTATGGCACATATCACTTTAATTGTAAATACGATTAATTTGTGAAATGTACCAATGTTATTTGACTGTTACTTGCAATGTACATCCTGGCGGTATGCCTAACCCATACTGTGATGTCAGGTTTAAAGAGATACATATGTGAATCCGGATGGGAAGTTCATAAGTAACCTGACAGCACAGCGTGCCTTGCTGGTTTTGGTAGGTGTGTATTTAACAGCAAGAGGACTTTGTGTTCATTGCCAACTGCTGTACAGTATTCAGAAAGCCCTCAGATATAAAAAAAAATAGTTGCACTAATGCTGTTTATTGCTATCTACAGGTGTTCTCTTAGACATTCTAGTAAAATTAATTTTTTTCCATACAGACATCTCTAGCTCTCTTATTGTGTCTTCTGAGGATGGAAGAAGCGAAGGCTACAGCAGCGGCCTTCAGTTGTGTGATAGAGAGAAAACACTTGAATTTGAGCCTGAAAAGCCAGTTTATTCCAGCAAAGCAAAAATGAAGATGGAGCAGGGAGGCAAACCCCCTGTTTTCCTCAAACAGATCTCAAATGTTGAGGTCTGGCAGGGAGATGTAGCTAGACTCTCTGTTACTGTTACTGGCAGCCCCACACCCAAAATCCAGTGGTTTTTCAATGGTATGAAGCTAACTCCATCCATGGACTGCAAGTTAGTGTTTGCTGGCAATGACCACAGCCTCATCCTCCCATATGCAGGTGTGCAGGATGAGGGTGAGTACACGTGCGTGGCCAGCAATATACACGGTGAGACCACGTGCAGCGCCCACCTCCACGTGCAGCAGCGGATACCAGGAGTCCCTTGCTTTTCCAGGGAGCCGGACAGCGTGCAGTGTGCACCAGGCTTTACCGCAGTCTTTGAGTATGCTGTGGCTGGGGAGCCATGCCCCCATGTGCAGTGGTTCAAGGGGAGCGAGCAGCTCTTTTCCGATGCACGTCATTCTGTTGCTCACCACCCCGATGGCTCAGGCTCCCTCACAGTGTGGGAGTGCATGGAGGAGGACACTGGGCTCTATACATGCAAGGCAGTGAGCATCCTGGGTGAGGCCACATGCTCTGCTGAGCTCCTTGTGCTGCCTGAGGAGCATGCTGTGTGTTGGCAGAGCCCGGCCTTACAGCGCTCTGTGGTGGCAGAGAACCAAAGTTCCCTGTCCTACGAGGAGGTTGGCACGCTTCCTGCCATGGAAGAAGCACTCAACCTTGAGGCCATGAGGGAGCCCCTGGCCCTCCTTCAGCTCCAGACGAGCCAGACAGAGCATGTGCTGCCCAGGGAGGACATCTTGCCAGGCCTGCCATCAACCTGCCTGGCTGCACAGAATGTTGAAGAAATGCTCACCCAGGTGGCCACAACAAAAGAGATTAGCAGGCTTGTGGCAGAGCCCCTGCAAATCCTCCCTGCTGACCCCCAGGGTGTGGTGCCTGCAGCAGCAATGGAGACTCAACTGCCGGGCTGCCTTGGGACTGTATCTGCACAAATACTCTTGCCCAAAGAACAAGTCATCCCCAAGGCAGGAGAGCAAATGGCTGCTTTGAAGACAGAGGCTTCCCAAGCCCTTCTACAGGTGTCAAGCACCACTGAGAGCTATGTCATAGGTGGTAACCACATCCAGGTCCTTGAGGGTTTCCAGGCAATGCAAGGTGACCTGAAGGCTGAACCCAGATTTCCCTCTGAACTGGCCTTCACTGAGGGCCAAGCTGTCCCCCTGGAGAACGTTTCTTCCCTGGAAGCTACAGAGGAAAATTTTGCTGCAAGAATCCGTGAGGGACAGGCTGTGAGATTTCCCTTGCTACTAGAAGAAAACCAGCCCCTGGAGGAGGAACATGTTGTCAATCTTACCAGCCCACTTACTCATTTTCCAAGGGCAGGAAGACAGCCCCATGAAACAGTGCACACTCACCAGCTACAGCCTACCCAAGTCCTCAATAAAGAGAGTCAGCTCACTGCTCAGATTCCCAAGAGCTACAACTTAGACATAAAGTCTCAAATTAGAAATGCACTGAAAGCTGCAGTGGTAAGTGAGCAAAATGTCTTGTTTTCAGAATGGTTGGTTGATAAAGAAAACGTTGAAGTACAGACAATAAACATCACCAAGGAACATAGACACACCCTATGCACCTATGTTGTGACCACAGGAGGACTCAGTCCCATAGAAATCTCAATCTCCTTGGGAGAAGTCAGCATTCAAACAGCTGACCAGAAAAGAGTCTTGAAGGAGTCTTTCTGTTCTCTCATTTGTGAAGAAAAACAACTCTTGACAGATGAAAAATCCAAAGCATTGCCAGTCCATTCCAGTCCACTTCTCTCAGGAAAATCCTGCAATGAAACCTCTGAGCTGGAGCCCCAGCAGGCTGAGAAGACTATGGAGGCAGAAATACCCCTGGAGAAGCCATTGACTGCACAAGTAATCAACATTGTGACTGGGCATGGTCAAATCAAGGATGTGGGCACAGATGCAGCCACTGCTGATGTAGCCTCTGCAGACGTTCCCATCGAGTCACCTACAGAAATCCTGAAAAGGAAGGAGAAAAGGGAAGAAATATGTGAGGAAGAGGGTAGAGAGGATCTGGAAACTAGAGCTGGAAAAACAGAGGATGAGCTAGGAAAAGAGAGTTATCCCATCATACACAGGAAACTGGTCGACACTGTTGTGGAGGAAGGGGAGAGTGTCAGTCTGTTGTCTGTCATAAAAAATGTCAGAGAGGTGAACTGGTACTTTGAGGGTAAACTGGTGTCTTCAGGCGACAAATTCAAGTGTTTGCAAGATCGGGACACGTACACACTAGTAATAAGCAAAGTATGTGGGGAGATTCATCAAGGAGAGTACACCTGTGAGGCACTGAATCAACATGGAAAAAGAGCAACAGCAGCAAAACTCACAGTTGTTAAAAGAGGTTCGATTATGGAGTTGAAATATTGCCTTTCTAATACACTGCTCAACTAATGAATCTGCCCCACTATGTGTCTGTATCTTTGGGTACAGATATAGTATTAATATAATCATGCCACTAATCAGAGGGTCCCCTTTCTGGATTTATGGTCTCCTTTCGCCACATTGCAAGGTCTCTCACCCTAGTCTTTGGTCAGGAACTTTGTGGCATCTAGTTCTCATCACACAAGCACAGTCACAACAAGCTGTATCTCAGCCCTGACCACTTCTGTGGTCCTGCGAGTGGACCTGCTCTTCCCGCTTTTCTCACTGCTGCATCCTCTCTCACTCTGTTTAGAGTCATTGCACAGTTTCAGCACAATTTCTCATTCATACCATAATTTCTCACAGTTCCAGGATAGCGTGGTATGTATTTTTGTCGCACTGTTATTGTACATCACTACTGCACATTGTTTTTCCAGTGTCACCACTGTGTGTTTCCTGATGTCATTATGCACCATAACACTGCCTGTCCACTAAGTTTTCATTTCTTGCAGATATTTTTCTCTTTTACAGTCACTTTACATGGATTGCAAGTAAATCACCTTTTGGTTGTGTTGGGTTTTTTTCAATAAGTCACTTCACTGGTACTTTGTTACTTTTCAGAGTGTCAGCAGGCAGGGCTTTGAGTTACTCTCTGCTTCTGATTTCAGTTGCACCGATCCTGAGGAGAAGGCTCGAATCTCTGGAGGTGGCTGTAAACCATGTGGCCAAGTTTACCTGTGAGGTAGAGACTGCTCCCAGTGTCAAGTTCCAGTGGTACAAAGCTGGACGAGAGATATATGATGGGGACAGATATTCCATTCGCACCTCTAACTACCTCTCAACACTGGAGATCCTGAGGCCTCAGGTTGTTGACTGTGGAGAGTATAGCTGTAAGGCTTCCAACCAGCATGGCAGCGTAAGCTCTACAGCAGTTTTAACAGTAACTGGTAAGTACAGGCTTCCAAACACTGCTCCTTCTACATAAAGTATCTTATTATATTTTAATACTTTCATTGCTATACTTACAAGTGCTTATGGTAGCGCTCTTGATTGCCGTTTGTATACATAATCCATACCTAATTTTGGCAGGCGCAAGCATTGAGAAGAAATGTTTTTAGAATGCTGCTTTTACATGCTTTTTGTACCTGGAAAAGGGAATTGATGTGAAAAGTTTCGGAAGGGAAGAAAGAAGGGGGAAAGAGAGAGTGAGGGGAACTAGATCATCAACAGAACGGGATTGTTTTGTGAATACATTCTTGAAGAAATTTTACTTAACTTCCAGACAACAAGAAAATATACACTTGAAAATCTAATTTCTTTGCTCTAATAATCACTGTGTGATTATCCTAGCACCCTGTGTTTATCCTGCGGCTATACTCGTGAAGCAGGCTATGCGGCTACGCGTTCCTGAACATCTGTGTGCTATGGCCAGAGGGGAACACTGTGTGATTGGGGAAATAGATCTTCTTAAACAAACAAAAGAGGGTTTAAACCTGTTTCAATTTGTAGACTTTATTGAGAGGTATATAATTATCATATCTTTTTTTTTTTGTTAAAAAAAAAGCACCATCTTTAAGGCTTAGAGTGTATGACGACTTTTTTACTCTGACTTTTCTCTTTGTGGGAGGAGTCTTTATGTGATCTTTGCTAAGTGTCAGGTGCTAGAGACTAAAGACAGCTGCACAAACTGTGAAATGCATGCAACTTGTCCATCTTGGTGGAATGGTATGCAAACATGTCAGTCTTGGGTGAGGAAGTTCTGGCTTTTGGTTTATTATCCTTTAGTTTGTACATTGCTCCAGACATTAGGGAAGAAATTCTTTGGAGCTCTGGAGCAGTATACAGACTCCAGAATTACAAAACCAAAAGCCAAAATTAATCATCTTTAACACTTCTTATCTCTTTCACTGCTTGCTTCTTTTGCTTAAGAGTGTCCAGAGACAAACTGGCCCCTCTTGCTCTCTGTTCCTGGCAAATGTGGAGAATGAACATAAGCTTTGGTCCTCACCTCTGGATAATGTTGAACTCCTTTGTTTTGCAGAAGCACTTCCGCCAACGTTTCTTACCAGACCTGAATCTATCACTACTTTTGTGGGCAAAAGTGCCAAGTTCCTGTGTACTGTTTCGGGCACGCCAGTCATTGATGTCTCCTGGCAGAAAGATGGCACAATTATTTTACCTTCAGACCACCACAAGATCTCCAAAGTGGAGAATAAGCATGTGTTAGAAATTTCCTTTCTCACCACCAGTGACAGAGGACTTTATACTTGCAAAGCTTCCAATAGGTTTGGCGCTGACATTTGCCAGGCTGAAATGGTCATTATAGACAAGCCCCACTTCATTAAAGTTTTGCAGTCAGTGCAGTCAGCAGTCAATAAAAAAATACGTCTTGAATGTCAGGTAGATGAAGACAGGAAAGTAACAGTAGGATGGACAAAGGATGGAAACAAAATCCCACCAGGCAAAGATTATAAGATTTACTTCGAAGACAAAATAGCCTCGCTTGAGATTCCTCTGGCTAAGCTCAAGGATTCAGGCCATTATGTGTGCACTGCCTCAAATGAGGCAGGAAGCAGCTCCTCTTCTGCCAGCGTCACAGTCAGAGGTAAGATAATCCTACACCCCCTTTACCTTTGCTCTTCATGGATCCCCCATTTTTTCCTTTGCAGGCAAAATACTTCTTTGGGCTGAAATCACACTGTGGACTCTTCTCAGACCTGCCTTTGATCTTTCTCATTTCCCCTGCTACTTTCTCGTGCACTGTGTTACTTCAATATTTCTTTCACCACCCAGATTGAAGAAATCCTCCTACATGCAGGGGAGAGATGGATGAAGAGGACAAGAGACACCACAAGAATTGCATATTAGCAAAGATTATGCTGATCTTATCTGAAGTCGTATTTTGTTCTTGCATTGGGAACCAATCTTTCAAAGCTTTGTATTCCAGCCCTCTTTTTATCTTTTCCCTTTTATTCCCCTTTCTTCTTCTTTCTTCTCATTTTTAGAACCACCATCTTTTGTGAAGAAGGTCGATCCATCTTATTTACTGACCCCAGGTGACTCTGCCCGCCTTCAATGTAAAATCAAAGGGTCTCCTGAAATCCAGGTTACTTGGTTCAAGAACAATAAGGAAATCCGTGAAAGCAACACACACAAGATGTCCTTTGCCAATTCTGTGGCTGTGTTAGATATTTTGGAGATGAAAGTTGATGACAGTGGGAGCTACTCGTGTGAAGCTGTAAACGAGGTTGGAAGTGACAGCTGCACCACTGAAGTAGTTGTCAAAGGTCTGTTCTTCTTGCTGCCGCCAATCACATTCTTGAGAAAAACCTTTCCTTCTTTTTTTTTTTTTTTTTTTTGTGTGTATGGTTGACTAATTCTTTCTTGCTGCTTTTATAGAGCCTCCGTCTTTCGTCCGAACACTTGAACCAGCAGAGATAGTGAAGGGAACAAACCCTGTTCTTCAGTGTGAGGTTGCTGGCACTGGACCATTTGAGATTAGCTGGTACAAAGACAAAAAACAGATTCGCAGTAGTAAAAAATACAGGTTGACCTCTCATAAAGCTGTTATTTCTCTGGAAGTATCCTCATTTAATAGTGCAGATGTCGGTGAATACGAATGTGTGATAGCTAACGAAGTTGGGAAGTGCATATGCAGTGCAACATACATCTTGAAAGGTCAGTGGAAGAGAGAAAACTCCGCTTACTGAAGGGATTGGCAAGAACTCATTTTTAAAATGTCTTTTCTTTGGATTTGTGGGTGGCTAGGCAGGGTGGGGAGGGAGAATATCTTCTTCTTCTCTTAAAATTCTGTGTATATCTTAACTCTTCTCTGGTGTCAAACCTGTGAATTTGAAGAACATTGAGCTTAAAGAGGCATGCATAGCTCCCAGATGGGGAATGCAACTCTTCTCTTTGCCTGCTTCTTAGCTGAATTGTGCCGTGTACTGCACATACTATCTCATAGAACTGGATTTAATCAGCAGTTTTCGTGGGAATGTTGCAGTAGCAGATGAGTATTTCTTCTTATCTCTTTTCTTTGAACTAGAACCACCGTCTTTTGTTAAGAAAATTGAAAATGTGACATCTCTGGCTGGGGATAGTGTTACATTACAGGCTGTGGTGAAAGGGTCAGAGCCTATTTCTGTGATGTGGATGAAGGGCAAAGACATTATTCAAGATGATAACAAAGTGAGAGTGACATTTGAACATGGTCTAGCAACGCTGCAAATTACTGGTGTCCAGCTGAGCTCTGGTGGCAAATACACCTGCGTGGCTGAGAATGAGGCAGGAAGTCAGTCCTGCTTTGGTGAACTAGCAGTGAAAGGTCAGTGGAGTAATGCTGTGCCCCCACATTGTCTCCTACCTGTGAGGAAGAGCAATTTCCTTTTGTCCTTAACACCAGTTTAATTCTCTTTTAGAACCGGCCAAAATAATTGAAAAATCTGAAATGATCCAAGTAACAGCAGGGGAACCAGCTATTTTGGAGTACACTGTCACAGGCACTCCAGAGCTAAAAACCAAGTGGTTCAAAGATGGAAGACCACTACCTGCCAGCAAAAAATATAGGATCAGCTTTAAAAATAATATTGCCCAGCTCAAGTTTTATGCCACTGAAATGCAGGACAGTGGCGAGTACACCTTTGAGATATCAAATGATGTGGGCATCAGCTCTTGTACTACCAGCTTCACTGTGCTAGGTTGGTACTGACTCTTTGTAAAGACCCCTGCTACTCTGCTCTGAGCCCAACAGAGCCAGAAGCAGAACAGCCTGCTTGTTTTGCTCATGTGTTGGTTTCTTTGCTTTTTTTCACTCTCAACAGATCGCACTCTCCCTCCATTTTTTACTAAACCACTGAAGAATATCGACAGCATCATTAGCACCTCATGCCGTCTAGACTGCAAAATTTCAGGCTCTCTTCCAATGACCGTCTCTTGGTTTAAGCAGGACACTGAGATCACTTCAAGTGCCAAGTACACAGTACACTTTGCAGAAGGCTCTGCATCTTTGGAAATAAAACACCTAGATGCAAGTGATGCTGGGGTCTACATTTGCAGAGCCACAAACTCTGCTGGTAGCAAAGACAGCAGTAGCACTTTGTTTATAAAAGGTTTGGTAATTCTTTTCACATTTCTTGGAGTTTTACTTTTCATGCGATAATATTTTTCTTCCCCAGATTGAAGTCCATGTGTCTTACTCTTGACAATTGTTTCCTTTCACGCAATCTAGAGCCACCCAGCTTCACTTTAGAACCAGAGTCCCAAGATGTACTGCCTGCGTCAACTGTACGTTTCAAAGGCGCATTTAAAGGCACAACACCACTGACGGTGAAATGGTTTAAAGGTGATACTGAGCTGGTGACAGGAGGAACCCACTACATTATGACAGAAGCATTAGCAAGTTACCTGGAGCTTTACGCAGTCAAACCAACAGACTCGGGAAAATACACCTGCAAAGTCTCCAATGTAGCTGGTTCAGTAGCAAGCAGTGCAGTCTTGTTTGTAAAAGGTTTGCATTCTTACTCTCTTTTAAACTTTCAGCTGCTGGATTGACACAGCGGCACTCTTTCCTGCCTTCTTTGTCCTGAGCACTCTCCTTCAATCCACAGAACCTGCTGCCTTCAAGGAGAAGCTAGAGCCAACCTATCTGGTAAAGAAAGGTGGATATGTCGAACTGACCTGTGAAGTCACTGGTACTCCTGAGATTAAAATCACATGGTTTAAGGATGATAGAGAGCTAAAAGAGAATGACAAATACAGGATGTCTTTTACAAACTCCTTGGCAATACTCCATGTTACAGAAGTTGAGACTGAAGACAGTGGGGAATACATTTGTGAGGCCAAAAATGATGCTGGAAAGGATATTTGCAGTAGCGTTGTTACAATCAAAGGTCTGTGTGACATCCAGCTATGCAGTGTTTCTCTTTAAACTCAGTGCAGTTTTACAGTATGATTAATACAAGACACACTCTCTCTTTTGATCTGTAGAGTCACCTTATTTTAGCAAGGAGTTTCAATCCATGGAAGTCCTGAAGGATTCTGATGTGGTTTTGGAGTGTGAGGTGCTTGGCACACCTCCCTTTGAAGTGTTTTGGGTGAAAGATGATAAACCGGTGCGGAGCAGTAAGAAGCACAGAATAAACATTGAGAAATCTTTGATTAGCCTCCATGTTTTCAGGTTTGATGCTTCTGATGTTGGCAAGTATCAGTGTAGAGTAACAAATGATGTTGGGAGCTGCCTCTGCAGTTCGGAAGTCACACTGAAAGGTTAGTGCAAGGTGTAGAATGCCACTAGCATGCTCTTTATCCCAGTGTGGTTTCCATACCACACTGTCATGCACTAGATATGTACTTACATAGCTACTTTCTTCCTGCCAGAGCCCCCACAATTCTTGAAGAGGATAGAAAACATTAGTTCCCTTCGAGGGGGCACAGTCGTGTTTCAAGCCACTATTAAAGGCTCCTTGCCCATCACTGTGTCCTGGCTGAAAGACAATGATGAAGTGATTGAAGACAACAATATCAAAATGACTTTTGTGAACAATGTTGCCACTCTTCTGGTGAGATCGATTGAACTGAAACATGATGGGAAGTATTTCTGTCAGGCTAAAAATGAGGCAGGAATTCAGAGATGTTCAGCTCTGCTGACTGTCAAAGGTTGGTCCTGCCCTGAGGGCTTGCGGTGATCTCAGAGGGTTCCCTTGTGGTTTTCACAGATGTCTTTAACACTCTATCTCCTTGTTTACAACAGAACCTGCAACAATTGTGGACAAGGCTGTGTCAATAGATGTGACTGAGGGAGACCCAGCAACCTTGCAGTGTAAATTTTCAGGAACAAAACATATTACAGCGAAATGGTCCAAAGATGGCCAGGAACTGACATTAGGCCCAAAGTACAAGATCAGTGTTACAGATACTGTATCAGTCCTAAAGGTGCTTCATGCAGAAAAGAGAGACAGTGGGGAATACGTCTTTGAGGTTCACAATGATGTTGGGAGCAGTAGCTGTTCTGCCAGCATTAACGTCCTAGGTGTGTATAGGCTCTCTTTTATCATTATTTTTACAAACAAAATCTTTTGTCCTGAGCCAACATCTGCCACAATCAAGGTTGAATTTCATACTTTGTCTTTTTACTCTGTCTTGGATAGATCTGATTATACCGCCTAAATTTACCAAAAAGCTCAAGAAAATGGACAGCATTAAGGGATCTTTTGTCCACCTGGAGTGCATAGTATCTGGTTCACATCCTATAATTATCCAGTGGTACAAGGACGGCCAAGAAATAACACCAAGTGAAAAGCACAAGTACTCTTTCCATGATAATACTGCATTTCTGGAAATTAATAAACTGGAAGGCACAGACACTGGCTCTTACACGTGTGAAGCAACAAATAAGGCAGGAAGCAACCAATGCAGTGGGTTCTTAACAGTCAAAGGTTTGAGCTCCTTCTTTCTCTTGTTGTAGGTCTCTCGTTCATAATTTGGGAATTTCCCTGTCTCAGAGTAATCCTCTTTCTTCCTTTTTACGTGTTATAGAACCGCCGTATTTTGTGGAAAAACCCCAGTCCCAAGAGGTTGTGCCCAATGCTAGGGTTCAGTTCAAAGCACTGGTGAAAGGCTCTACTCCTCTGCAGATAAAGTGGTTTAAAGACAGCCAGGAGCTCCTCTCTGGAGCCAATCGATCTGTCTGGAAGGACAACACGTCTAGTGTGCTGGAGCTCTTCTCAGCTAGGACTTCTGACTCCGGGAACTACACTTGTCAGATAAGCAATGATGTGGGGACTGCAACTTGCAAAGCAGCTTTGTTTGTAAAAGGTGTGCAACCTAATGTTCTTCTAATCTTTGTGGTTCTGATTTTTCTGCACAATTTATGGGGAGGGGGTAGGAAACTCTTGTATTTCTTTAAACCACCTTGAATATTATAAAGCCTCACCTTTTCTGTCCATCTTCTAGAGCCCCCCAGATTTATTCAGATGCCAACTTCTGTAGTAGCATTGCGTGAAGGACAGTCTGCCACTTTTGAGTGCCAGATAGTAGGCACGCCAGAGATCCACGTCACGTGGTACCTGGATGGGAATGAAGTGACTGACCAAGCCAAGTACAGCATCTCCTTCATAGATGGTTTAGCCACTTTGAAAGTTGCTCAAGCCAGAGTGTCGGATAGCGGGATTTATGTCTGTGAAGCCCACAATGATGCAGGTAGCGAGAGCTGCAGCATCGAGCTGAAAGTAAAAGGTTGGTTTTGAACATCCTGTCATCATCCAGCTATGCCATATAGCTGCGGTGATGGACTAGGGGAGACTTCTTCTCCCTTCAACACTTCAAGGTTACTATTTACTTTCCCCTCATTCCTCTTTGTAGAACCTCCAACATTTGTACGGGAGTTGAGTCCCACTGAGGTAGTGAAGGGTATGGAGGCCACACTCGAGTGTGAGGTGACTGGTACTCCTCCATTTGAGGTGAAGTGGCTGAAGAACAATAAGGAGATGTTCAGCAGCAAGAAATATGCCATCTCTACCAAGGAATCAGTATTTACTCTTAATGTGACTAACTGCGATGTCTCAGATGTTGGTGACTATCAGTGTATTATATCAAATGAAGGCGGGAGCTGTTCTTGCAGCACAAGGCTCAGCTTGAAAGGTCAGTCCACTAGGGAGCATAGCCCAAACATTATGTCCCCTAGCTAAACTGCAGTGACTAGGATGACTTTATATGATCTCTCTTTCTCCTCTTCCTTTTCCACAACGTCTCTTCTAAACAACACACAAAACCTTACACTACAGAACCGCCATCATTCATCAAGAAGCTGGAGAACATCACTACCATTTTGAAAGGCACCGCAGTCTTCCAGTGTGTTGTAGCAGGTGCTCAGCCTTTATCTGTGTCATGGATAAAAGATGAGAGAATACTAGAAGATGATGAACAACATCATATTACCTTTGAGAACAGCGTAGCCACACTGAAACTTTACAATGTTGACCTCAGCCACAGAGGCAGATACACCTGCCAGGCAAAGAATGAGTCTGGCACAGAAAAGTGCTTTGCTTTGCTTTTTGTACAAGGTGTGTACAAGATGTGACCCTTCAAGCTTATCCTTGATGAGTAAGTCAGTTCCCTGTCTGTGTATCTAACTAACTGCCATTTTTTATACACTTTATACCTCAGAGCCTGCACAGATCATAGAAAAGGCTAAATCACTTAAAGTCACTGAAAGAGACCCCGTGACTTTGGAGTGTACTGTGGCTGGGACACCAGAGCTCCGAATAAAATGGTACAAAGATGGCAAACAGCTCCTGCCCAGTAGATACTACACTATGAGCTTTGAAAACAATGTGGCCAGCTTCAGAATTGAACCTGTATCAAAGGAAGATAGTGGTACATACAGTTTTAAGGTTGAAAATGACTTTGGAAGTAGCACCTGCGAAGCTGTTCTGACTGTCCTAGGTTTGTATTGTCATTTGGCAAATTTACCAGTCTAGCAGGGAGGGAATGGAAAAATAATAATCTCTGTGAAAGATAAGCAAGAAGGTAATTAGTGTGGTTTTGCTATTTTTTTTTTGTGTGTGTGTGTGTGTGTTGGACAGATCAATCAATTCCTCCTGTATTTATCAAAAAACTGATCAAAAAGGATACCGTTCTGGGATCATCTATCCAAATGGAATGCAAAGTCTCTGGGTCACTTCCCATTACTGCAAAATGGTTTAAGGATGGAAAAGAGATAACAGACAGTGCAAAATATAGAAGTCTGTGCCATGAGAACACTATGTCCCTCGAGATTGCTAATCTAGAGCTGGCAGACAGTGCAAATTACACATGCAATGTCTCTAATGTTGCTGGGAGCGATTCTTGCAGTGCTGTCCTCACTGTGAAAGGTTTGAAACTCTTTTACTACCTCTTTTCTTGTGTGATAGATGCTGGGAAAATACCTTAAATCTTATACTAACATAACACTCTTATACCTCTTAACAATAACTCTGAAAACTTGGTCTTCATGCTTACTTCACTAATTTTCTTCATTCTTAGATGTTTCTGATGTAAATATTTCTTTTTCTTAAAAACTTCAGAGCCACCAAGTTTCTTAGTAAAACCTGAAAGCCAGCAAGCCATCCCAGATTCCACAGTGGAGTTCAAGGTCACACTAAAAGGAACACCTCCCTTTACTATAAAGTGGTTCAAAGAAGACTTAGAACTTGTATGTGGTCCATCTTGTTTCATTGGGATTGAAGGGTCAACTGGGTTCTTAACCCTCTATTCAGTGGATGCTTCTAGGAGTGGGCGCTACACTTGCCACATTTCAAATGACGTTGGCAGTGACTCTTGCACTACGACACTGATGGTAACAGGTGTGCACTTTCTTGTTGTGTGGCAGTCTTTTAACCTGTTTTTTGTCTTTCCTTTTTGCCAAGCCCACCTCAGTGATCTTTGATATACTGCCAAGTGAATTCCCTACCCTGTGTTTGCAACCCACAGTTGTTTGGCTCTTTTCCCTTCTCTTTTCCTTCCAGTATTAATTCAGACCTTCCTGACCTCACTTTTCTGATTTTTTTAGAACCACCCAAGTTTGCTAAGAAGCTAGAGGCAGCAAAAGTAGTCAAGCAGGGTGACTCAGCCCGGCTTGAGTGCAAAGTAAGTGGATCTCCAGAGTTGAAAGTAACGTGGTTCAGAAATGACCATGAAATTGTTGCCAGTGAAAAATTCCGAACATCATTCATTGACTCTGTGGCCATCCTTGAAATGAATCATCTGAGTACTGATGAGAGCGGTGACTACATCTGTGAAGCTCAGAATCCCGCCGGCAAGGCCAGCTGTAGCACCAAAGTCACAGTGAAAGGTTAGCTGTCCTCTTGTTCTCAGACTACACCCTATTTTTCCCTGGTGGTTTTATCCCTTGGAAATTCACAGGAATATGCGATTAATTTTTTATTTCAAGACTGCTTTTTTCTTCATATCACGTTTGTTTCTTGGTGCCCCCTCACCCCTCTCTGCCAGCACCTGAAAAAGAGAAAAGTTGCTCTTAATGTAAATGAGTTCTAAGCTAGATGTTCCCCGGTTCTATGACTATCAACATCCAAGAGAGATCATAGTGGGAATTGCAATATGAAAGAGCTGAAATAGGAAGAAAATGAACAGACCCAACCTGACTAGTGACAATTTTAGATGCTGATAATTTTACTGCCAGCTAAGTGAGACCCATACCCTCTTTGCCAAGGGTCTCCTCTCTGTTTACCTATTCTGCAGAGGAGCTAAGAGCTCTTAATCCTTACCTACCTGCAAGATCATTTTGTAATGTGTCCAGAAAATGAGGAAAGTGATTGCCCATTCTGTTGATTTTTCTGAGCAGTCTTGCTGTGTAGAAGCTGGTATCAGTAAACTGTTTGTTGGTCAAATAGCTCTGGACTCCTTTCTAAAAGTGTTTCTTTCTTCCCTTGTTAGAACCTCCTGTCTTTAGCAGGAAGCCCTCTCCGGTAGACATGCTCAAAGGAACTGAGGTTAGCCTGGAATGTGAGATTTCAGGAACACCACCATTTGATGTTACCTGGTATAAAGACAGGAGACAAATCCGCAGTAGCAAGAAGTATAAAGTTACAGCCAAAAATTACCATACAAGTGTTCGCATTCTTAATGTTGAAGCAGCAGATGTTGGTGAATATCAGTGCAAAGCACAGAACGATGTAGGAAGTGACATTTGTTTTTGCACTGTGAAGCTGAAAGGTAAAGTATTGGCACGTATGCCTTCTGCAGTGCTCCCAATGTCACTTTGTGATTGCTTTTTACTTAGACACTGTGAGTATTTACTGTAACTGCATATTTCTTCTTCAGAACCACCAAAATTCTTGACTAAGATAAACAGCATGACTGTTGTGGTTGGTGAACCTGTAGAGTTACAAGCAAGAGTGGAAGGCTCCCAGCCAATTTCTGTGCAGTGGCTTAAAGACAAAGAGGAAATTATTAGAGAAAGTGAAAACACGAAAATCACATTTATGGAAAATATTGCAACTTTACAACTTGTGCGCACAGAGGCAAGCAATGCTGGAAAATACATCTGTCAGATCAGAAATGATGCTGGAAGTCGCGAGTGCATGGCTACCTTAACTATTTTAGGTTGGTAAAAAGCACAAGTTCATAAAAGATTTTTCTGAAGTTAGAAACTTTAGTGTCAGATATATGCTTTGCTTATGCCCCTGAGTTAAAAACATTCAACACTGAGAATCCTTGTGTTCCTAACAAGCAATAGTCAGGTTCCTTATTTCCAGTTGTCCAGGGATAGGGGTGAAAGGAACCACAGGCCTCCACACTGTGATGGGATCCAGTTGACGGTATTTCTAAGTCATGACTTCTGCTCATGCCTGCTTGGAGAGGGACAGAAATTTGCATTTCTCTCCTAGGAGTTTAAAATATTTTTACTTCATTTCGGAGAGCATCTGAAATCTTCAGTTTAGGGTAGAATAGAGGGTAATAAAAACAGAGCTGAAAAAATTCTCCAGCTCAACAAACTGAAATATCCTTAGTATCAAAAATGCAAGCTCCATCTTATAGTGCTATAATACTTACATTGAGTACTAATGAAATCCTGTTTTCACCATACATGTTACCAATCTCTCCTTCCAGAGCCTGCAGTCATTGTAGAGAAAGCAGAGCCAATGAAAGTTACTATAGGAGACGCCTGTACTTTGGAGTGCAAAGTGGCAGGCACACCAGAGCTTTCCACTGGGTGGTTCAAGGATGGCAAAGAGCTGACCAGCAGCCAAAAATACAGAATTACCTTCCTCAATAAAGTCTCTACGCTTAAAATTATGGATGCGGAGAAGGAAGATGGTGGATTGTACACTTTTGCAGTGCAGAACGATGTGGGGAAAAGCAGTTGCACAGCATCAGTTGATGTTTTAGGTTGGTTGGATAGTTTGTCTTCTGTCTTTTGTGACAACTTCAATTCAGTCATATTCTCTTTCCTTTCTTCCATTCCTTCTCTCCTTTTCTCTCTAACCATACATTTATTATGTTTTCTTATGCAGATCGAATCATTCCTCCTTCTTTCACAAGAAAACTAAAGGAAACTCCTTGTGTCCTGGGTTCCTCAGCATTGCTGGAATGCAAAGTGTCGGGTTCACCTCCTATTTCTGTTGCCTGGTTCCATAATGGACTTAAGCTAGTCAATGGGGAAAAACATCAAATTTCCTTTTCAGATAACCTATGTGTTCTAGAAGTAAATTCACTGAGAAATGCAGATACTGGAACTTACACCTGCAAAGCTACCAACATAGCTGGTTCAGATGAATGCAGTGCTGTATTGACCGTACAAGGTCAGTATATAACAGTCAGGAAGCTCTCTGAGCTATTCTTTTCTCTTTGTCTCTTCAAATTGCCTATGGTCTTTTGTAAATATACTCAGGGAAAATTATTGACTGGAAAATAAAGATTTTCTTTATCTTCAGTAGGTATGTTCTTTATCTTCAGTAGGTATGTTCTTTATCTTCAGTAGGTATGCGAAAATACCAGAGTTATGTTGTAGCAACCTGTCTTATCTTTCTTTTTCTCTTGTGTTTAGAGCCTCCTTCTTTTGAGAGGATGCCAGAACCTCTGGATGTCTTGCCAGGCACAAACATCACTTTTACATGTGTTATCAGAGGAACCCCTCCTTTTAGGGTGAACTGGTTTAGAGGGGCCAATGAGCTTGTGCCAGGGGACAAATGCAATATCTACTTGGAGGACTCCATTGTGGAGCTTGAGTTATTTGATGTAACTCCTCTCCAAAGTGGAGAGTACACTTGTCTAGTGACTAATGATGCTGGCAGGGCAAACTGTACAACACACCTTACAGTAAAAGGTTTGTAAAGATTGTGTCTCTGTTTACCTTAACATATTGTTTCCTTCCCTCCATTTGTCCTTTTCTGCTCAACATTTGTGACTTCTTACCCCCTTCATTAGAACCAGCTGTCTTTGTGAAGAAACTGAGTGATCAGTGTGTGGAGCCTGGGAAGCCCATCATCCTGGAGGGTGCCTACACAGGCAGCCTACCCATCTCTGTGACATGGAAGAAGAATGGCCATGCCATCACTCAATCACAGAAGTGTAGCATCACCACCACAGAGAAATCCTGCATCCTGGAAATACTTGACAGCACCAAAGAAGATGCAGGAGAATACACTTGCCATGTTGAAAATGAGGCAGGAAGAGATGTTTGCGAGGCTATAGTCTCTACCCTAGGTGTGTGCTCTTTGTTTCTTTTTCTTGCCTATTCTTTCAAGCATATGCTTTTCAAAGCCTTGCACTATAATCAGCCTATCAATTACTTCTCTTTTTTTAGAACCTCCCTATTTTGTTACACACTTGGAACCTCTTGAAGTATCAGTTGGGGATTATACAACATTGCAATGCCGCCTTGCTGGAACACCAGAAATCACTGTGTCTTGGTACAAAGGTGATACAAAACTCAGGTCTACTCCTGAGTACAAAATGTTCTTTAAAGACAACGTTGCTACACTTATTTTCAACAAAGTCGTTATCAATGACAGTGGAGAATATATCTGCAAGGCAGAAAACAGTGTAGGAACTGCATCCACGAAGGCTCTCTTAACAGTTCAAGGTGATGATTTTATATGAACTTACTACAAATTCTTTTTCTCTTGCAAAGCTGTAAAAAAATTGCTTCCTGGGGCATATTTATCTTTTACTTGCTTTCTTTTAGAGCGCAAACGACCACCTTCTTTTGCGAGAAAACTAAAGGACATCGAGCACCCTGTTGGTTTACCTCTTAAATTAATGTGTCGGCTCAATGGCTCAGAACCCATTACCGTGACTTGGCATAAAGATGGTGTGCTGCTAAGCGATGACCACAATGTGCACACATCCTTTGTAGATAACGTTGCAGTGCTGCAACTGGTGCGAACTGAGATGAATCATACCGGGCAGTACTCCTGCACAGCCACTAATGCTGTGGGCACCGCCACCTCAAGTGCTAGGCTCACAGTGGCAGGTGTGTTGGTTTACAAAACTTTTGCCTAGATCACAGGCTCCTCCTTCCATTTCATGCATGCAATGGTATCTGTGTGTTGAATTAGCTATTTCATGGGCTATGAGTATTACGTGGTTTTCTTGTGTTTCTAGAACCCAAGCAAGCACCTGTTTTTGACATCAAACCAGAGTCTATTGATGTGCCTTTTGGAGAAAGTGCTGACTTTGAATGCCATGTTACTGGAGCCCAGCCAATGCGTATCACCTGGTCCAAGGATGGGCGGGAGATCCATACCGGAGGAAACTTCAATATTACATTTGTAGCCAACACAGCACACCTTCGAGTGCTCAGAGTGGGTAAAGGAGACTCTGGCCAGTACACTTGCCAAGCTAGTAATGAAGCTGGGAAAGACTTTTGCTCAGCCCAACTCAATGTGAAAGGTATTAAATCATCTTTGTTTGTATGTTTTCTTTTCCTGGAGTAAACACACCTCTTTGTTCTTGAGTGTTATCTTCCACCCTTTCCAGTTCGGAAATATAAAGAAAGTAGCTTTGCAGAAAACAGACACATACCATATGGTGACCTTCTCCTATCATACTGTGTGACAGTAGAAGCCTTGAGTGCCTCCTAAATCCCCAGGGGGAAAGGTCTGCTTGTGAAGCTGTTTGTATGGAGACTTGCACTCGCTCTGCTTTTTCCTTTGTCATTAGCGCTTGAACAACAGTCACAGTAGTATTCATACATAACAATTACTATATGGAAAAGAGTGATACAGTAAATATAACAACCTTGCATTTGTAGGCCAGGACTGGTGACTCTTTCAGATTTGCTAATTTAATCTAATTGCTGATTTAATCTAGACTATACATGATATAATTTATTCATGCAAAAGTATGCTCTAAAGATGTGTAAGCAAATGAAACTATCCCTACCGTGTTTCTTCTGTTCCTGGGGATGAAGGGCTTGTCAAATCTTTCATGCTGTCTTGGGGATATTTTCGCCCCTCAGAGGTAACAGCAAAACTTCTCTTGTGTCCTTTGTGTCTCTTTTTGCGGCTCCAGCTGTCCAATGCAGCAGACTATGTTATAGTGGGCATAACATATTTTGAGTTGTTGTCTTTTCCTTCTTTTCTCTTTCTTGCATCTTTCCTTGAGACAAAACTCTGGTTAGAGATACAACCAACTGCTGTAGCAAGCTTACTTTGTTCTGTACTCTTGCGCTCTCTATCACTCTTGCTCAACACTGCAGATTTCACATGGCAAACAGGGATGCTGTCACTCTGTACGTACTTATTCTCTTCTGCAGAACCTCCCAAGTTCATCAAGAAGCCTGAAGCTTTGCGATTCGTGAAGCAGGGGGATACAGTTCAACTTGAATGTAAAATCAGTGGCACACCAGAGATCAGAACTGTGTGGTATAAAAATGATCAGGCACTCCAGGCGAACGAAAGGCTCCTCGTGTCCTTTGCAGACTCTGTGGCAATGCTAACCATCTTGGATGCCAATATTGAAGATGCTGGTGATTACATATGTGAAGCCCATAACTCTGCTGGCACAGCCAGCTGCAGCACTTCAGTCGCAGTGAAAGGTTAGCAGCATGGTTCCACACACCACCAGAATTCCTGGATTGGGGACCCACTCCCAGCTGCACATCCTCCCCGGCAGGGAGCTACAGCTATAGCAGTTGGTGGCTGCTGGGGCATTGTCTCTCCAGCTGCTCTGATATCCAAATGTTGCTGTGTTTAAGCAGCAGAGACCAGGCAGGAAGTAGTGATGGGTGTTCAGCACTGTGCCACCATTCCCTTGTCTCCTTAATTAAGCCGATTGCAAGCAGAATAAGGCCAGCTTATCAGACCACAAGGAAAGCACAGACTAGATGGAATATCAACCATGGTGAGGGAGCTGGACATACTTTGCAACCATCTCTCTGCCTCCTCTTTATACACAGTGATCCTGGAAGGAATGAAATTTAAGACGGAAGGGGAGGCTGTGTTGCTAAGACTCATTGATGGTAGCTTTCATGACTGAAAAGAGGTGGGAAAATATAGAATGTGGTCCTAGAGGGAGGGAAGAGCAGCTTTCGGGGAGGGACACTGAGCACTGACTCCAAACAGGTGCAGAAGTGTCACATTTTCTGCCCTTGGGCCTCTGTGTGCTGGGATAGCTTGCTGGGAGATGCTGGATGCTCAGCATTTTTTAGAGGTGAGACCATGTATCTGGAAGCTAAATCTGGATTTAGAAGAGTAAGTGTAGGCCCCCTTCCTACTTATGTTGCCTCCTGCTACTATCCAAAAACCCACCCAGGGAAGTAGGCTCACACATTATGATGTGATTCTTTTTTTATAGAACCACCTGTTTTTAGCAAGGTTCCGAGCCCTGTGGACACACTTAAAGGCTCAGATGTTATCCTCCAGTGTGAGATAGCAGGGACTCCACCCTTTGAGGTGGCTTGGTTCAAAGACCGGAGGCAGGTCAGAAGCAGCAAGAAGTTCAAGGTGACAGCAAAACACTCCGTTGCCAGTCTTCATATTCTCAATTTGGAATCTCAAGATACTGGAGAATATCAATGCAAAGCTATGAATGAGGTGGGAAGCGACACTTGTACCTGCCCAGTGAAATTCAAAGGTTTGTATACTACAGGATCAACAGCATCACCACCCTCTTTTCTTGATCTCCTGACTGTCCTTCTTCCAAGAAGGCATGCGTGATTAACCCTCCTCTGCCTCCTTGTTTTTGCCATCAGAACCCCCACGCTTCACCAAGAAGCTGAGCGACACTGCAATCTTTGTTGGGGAGCCAACAGCCCTGCAGGCAGTGGTGGAAGGATCCTCACCAATTTCTGTTGTCTGGCTCAAGGACAAGGGTGAAATTATTAGAGAGAGTGAAAATATCCAAATGTGGTTTATGGACAACATTGCAACTCTTGAGATTGCCAGTGCAGAGGGAGCTGATGTTGGGAAGTACATCTGCCAGATCAAAAATGATGCTGGCATGCGGGAGTGCTCTGCCTTTTTACAAGTCCTAGGTGGGTATAGCCTGCTTCACAGGTACTAGATCTTGCATCTTGTACAATTGCCTCTACTAGCCTTTGTTTTCTCCTTATATCCTGTGCTTGTTGGTTTGTGGGTAGATTTTCTGGTGACACACTGACCCCTCCCTTCCTATTTCAGAACCAGCAGTCATTTTAGAGAAGACCGAGCCAATCACAGTAATGGCTGGAAATCCTTTTACCTTGGAGTGCAAAGTAGGAGGAACACCTCAGCTTATCACCAAGTGGTACAAAGACGGCAGAGAACTAAGGAGCGACCGCAAATACCAAATTACATTTTTCAACAATATATCCACTTTGAAAGTCTTTTCTGCAGACAGGGGTGACAGGGGCTTGTATACTTTTGAGGTGCACAATGAGGTGGGGGACAGCAGCTGCACTTCTTCAGTCGATGTTTCAGGTCAGCTCTATGTT
This sequence comes from Baryphthengus martii, assembly GCA_013396935.1. Taxonomy (NCBI): domain Eukaryota; kingdom Metazoa; phylum Chordata; class Aves; order Coraciiformes; family Momotidae; genus Baryphthengus; species Baryphthengus martii. The sequence goes on along the minus strand of VWZK01010819.1, from coordinate 49,301 downwards.
GTTGTTCACTTCTCTTTAAAGGAAGCTATGTTTTCTGGTTTTTTTTTCCCCTGAAAACCCCTCAACAATTTTCTTCTTATTCTTCTCCCCCGTCCTACTTAGATCGTCTTGTTCCTCCTTCATTCTCAAGAAAGCTAAAGGAAATAAATGGGGTTCTGGGATCCTCAGTGCTTCTGGAGTGCAAAGTGTCTGGCTCATCCCCCATATCTGTGGCCTGGTTTCAGGACGGGAATGAGATTGTTAGTGGAGAAAAATATGAAATATCATTCTTGGATAATGTTTGTGCTTTGAAGCTGAATGTCCTAGATGTCACAGATACAGGGTCATATACTTGTGTGGCAACCAATGTGGCTGGATCTGATGAATGCAGTGCCTTCTTGACTGTACAAGGTCAGTAGAAGGATACTATGGCGCCTTCAATAAAATTCTTCTCTCTTCTCTTCCTTTCTTCGGGTTTCCCATGGTTTCTTCCTGGTTTTCTCCTTCTTTGTTTTTTTTGTTTGTTTTTTTTTTTTTTTCACTCAAACCTGCTCCAGTTTCCCTCCCTCACAGAGACTCTCCTATTAACATGTTTCTTCCTCTTCACTCTTCACTTATTTGCATGATCCTTAGAACCACCTTCTTTTGTGAAGATACCTGATCCCCAGGAAGTTTTACCTGGATCAACTGTGACATTCACCAGCTACATCAAGGGCAGTACTCCTTTCAAAGTGACCTGGTTCCGAGGCATCAGAGAACTGGTGCCAGACAGCAACTGCTCCATCTCTCTGGATGAGTCTGTGACACAGCTGCAGCTGTACAACGTGGAGCCAGACCACAGCGGGGACTATGCCTGCGTGGTCACAAATGATGCTGGCAGTGCCTCGTGCACAACCCAACTCTTTGTGAAAGGTGTGTTTGTGTGTGTACGTGTACAAACAGGTATCTGCCTTCATGCTCTGCGTGTAGCACTGCCACATCTGTCCATCTTACTATTGATCTATGCCTCCCCACAGAGCCTGCACTCTTTGTGAAGAAGTTAAGTGATTTCAGTGTGGAGCAGGGGAAGTCCATTGTGCTGGAAAGCACCTACAATGGCACCCCTCCCATCTCTGTCACCTGGAAAAGAAATGGCATGCCCATTGCTCTGTCTCAACGCTGCAGTATAACAACTACTGACAAATCTGGCATTCTTGAAATCTTCAACAGCACCAAGAGCGATGAAGGCGAATACACCTGTGAGGTGGCAAATGAGGCGGGTGGGGATGTTTGCCACAGCCTTGTATCCATCTTAGGTACACATCATCCCTGATCCCCCTAAGGCACCCCAGTGATGCGCTGCCTCTACTCACCCTGCTCTCTCTTTCCCTAGAACCACCTTATTTTGTCACGCACCTGGACCGTGTGGAGGTGAAGGTTGGCGAACCTGTTATCTTAAAATGCCAGATTGGTGGTTCTCCAGAAATCAAGGTGTCCTGGTACAAAGATGACACCAAGCTCAGATCAACACAGGCTTACAAAATGCACTTCAAGAATAATGTAGCAACGCTGGCATTCTCCACCGTGGAGGATCGCGACATTGGAGAATATATCTGCAAAGCAGAAAATAATGTCGGCTTTGCCACCTCCACAGCTTTACTTGTTGTTAAAGGTGATGGGACAAAAGCCACTCTTTCTTGGGGTAGTTTGTAGGAACTCTGTAATCTGCAGAAAGGGATTCTTATTAGTTTAAGAGTTAAATCTAGATTGTGAGGATGGCTTCCTACTTATAGCAGTGATTATTATTGTTTTGCAGAACGTCAACTTCCTCCTACATTCACCAGAAAACTGAAAGATATTCAGGAGACGGTTGGTGCCCCAGTGACATTTGATTGCCGCATAAATGGCTCAGAGCCTATCCAGGTGTCTTGGTACAAGGATGGGGTTCTCTTAAGCGACAGTGATAACATGCAATCAGCGTTTTTAAATAACGTTGCTACTCTCCAGATCTCACAAACTAGTATGGCTTACTGTGGCCAATATACTTGCTCAGCGCAAAACGCTCTGGGGACTGCATCTTCCAGTGCCAAACTTCTTCTCACAGGTTTGTAGCTCACAGTGAAACAAAGATCTTTGTACCTCTTGCTCTTTTATTTCTTCACCCTTTTTTCTACTTACTGTACGATGTCCAGGGAGCATGGGCATGGTATGGTGAGGTATGTGGTGAGGAGGGCTTGGTGATGAGCTCTGCCATGCTTTCCTCTTTGCAGAACATCTACAACCTCCTTTCTTTGACATCAAGCCAGTATCTATTGATGTGGCACGAGGGGAAAGTGCAACCTTTAAGTGCCATGTGACTGGCTCTGCTCCCATGAGGATTACTTGGACCAGAGACAACAGAGAGATCCGCTCAGGTGGCAACTACAAGATGACACTGGTGGAAAACACAGCCAGCTTGACGGTCCTAAAAGTCGGTAAAGGGGATGCTGGACTCTACACATGTACTGCCAGCAACAGTGTTGGAAAAGACACGTGTGCAGCTCAGCTGGCTGTACAAGGTATTGCTGTGAGCTTTAGTGTTCATGAGGCTTTTCTTTGCAAGGCAGACACCTGAAAAACAAACTCTTGAAATGCAGACGTGTGAAACTAACGATCTTTACGACAGGCTACACTGAGATATCTTATTTCGTTTAAATATCATTGTTATAGTTAAATATTTATCTTTCTTTTGCTATAGTGCGTGTTTTGTCTTACCAAAGGGGTTCTTCCATTGAAATGTTTACTCTGACATAGTACACTGTTGCGACTTTATGAATGGCCCTGTTGGCCAGTAAAATGTCTTCCTTAAACTGTTTCTCCAGCTGTGACATTCACTAGGTTGTCCAGGGGAAGGAAAGGTAACTGAGAGAAACTCCTTTCACTTATGGGACTTAAATGTGTTTTTACTGAGTGCATAGCTCCTGCAAATGGTTTTACTTTTTCACAGACTGAAAGCCTTGAAAACTGCTGTTCTAGACAGCAGAATTAGAGAATCTGGGGGCAAACTTGGTAACAAATATCCATTCTGCTAACACTTTGCTTCTCCACATAGTGTGTGGATCTTACACATTTCAGTGATCTAATTTTATAACTGCATCAAACTGACTTGGCAAAGGTGACACTTGTATGTTAGTGTCATTTCCTCAATGTAGGTGGGAATATTGGATTTATTTATAGCTGTTCCGGATATCTTATTTATACTGATTTTATAGAAGTATAAGATACACTACCTAAATTATGCACAAGTTCAAATGTCCCTATTGTTTTAGAGCTTTTTTTTTTTTTCTCTATGAATTTGTGGGGAAAAAAAAACCAAAACATTTCAAGAGTAAATACTATGACTTTTACTCTTTAAGACAAATAACAGAAGAAGCAGAACTGCCAATAGCAAGATTTTGTAATAATTGCTTGTCAAATGTATTTTATATATATAGAGAGAGAGAGAGTATATTCTATCCGTAGAGATTTTTTTTTTTTTGTGGGAGCGGAAAGAGTGTGACACACTGAATTGCCTGTGGATTCAGTGTCAAGTAGGGATGCTGTTATTCTGTAACTTTGATTGAAAGATCATAGCAAGAAATCCTACCTTCTTAAAAGGTTTAAAGCTTGTTTCCACCAGAATCGCAATTCTGGTTTTTATTAGTGATAACATTATGGTTTATTTGACTGGAGTTATTGTTTCTAAAATGATCCCGACTGACTTTATTTATTTCTTACTCTTCAACAATTTATTCATGAAATCCTGCATTTAGTTTTTTTTCCCCAGGATTATTATTTTCTTTTTTGATCCTGAACTTACACTGACACTGAGTTCAATCCTTTAGAATTTGTAAAGTTTCCCCAGGGCTGTAAAATTGATGATGTTCACTTTTTATGTTTCTGCAGAACTTGGAAAGGCAAGCTCTTTGTGTGCATTGATTTGCATGTGCTTAATCTGAGCAGATGCTGTCTCGCTTCTATGACACACAGCTTTTTTTGTTGATAGAATTAAGATCTTTTGTTCAATGGACCTTCAAAATCTCCCAGTTTTTATTAGCTTTCACACTTTAATATCTAATATTCCCAACCTGTAGTTTTAACAATTGTTGTAGGTTCTAGAAACTGCTTTACATTCTAAGTGTATACCTTACTTGTATATCCTCATTTTTGGAAAGGAATGGAATTAGTGTGTGACTGCTCAGCAACTGTTAGTATGAAGACAGATAATCAACTCAAAGTGAAATCTGATAGTAAATTACTAAAGTTCCAAGTCTTTGTGTTAACAAGCCATCATTTCTATTTCTAGAAACTCTAAGGAAGTTTTGTTACTAACAACATAGGATGTCCTACAAATGTCCCACGGATTCAAGTAACCCACAATAAAATAGATATTCTTCCTACACTTTACAGACAGATGCACAAAGGGACATTTTATCCTGCTTTGCAGAGATTTTTTTTTTTTATTGAGCCCACATTACCACCTCTTGGTTTTGCTAGTCCTGTCTTTGATCTGTGAGCGTTCTGTCTTGTGATTCTGAATCATCCATATGGTACTTTTGATGAAGAGTGCCAAACCTCCACTTCTTTCTCTCCTTCCTGCACAAGACATAAGCACTCAGTTTACTGTTCAGTCACAGGACCCTTAACACCAATTTCTATAATACCAGCCATCTCATAATTCTTCCCAGCATAATTGTTTTGAACCTCTTTCATTTGCTACCTAAGCTCCTTGACTTCTATTTCTGATATGCACCTTTATGTTTGGCCTTGCAATAAATGTGTGAAGGGTTATAATGCAGACACATTTATTGACTGTATCAGTTGTTAATGACATATTAAGATAAAAAGCAGTTGCTATAATGCTCAGCATCAATGCTCTTAATAATAGTTCTTGGCTGAACAGTTTGGATTCTTGCATTTCCATCAGGCATTTTGATTACTCATGTATTGCAAGAGGATATTACTTTAAGGAAACCACACATCAGCTGATCCATACTGAATACATAGAAGGATAGATAGAGAGGGACAATAAAGTAAGGAGAAACTAACTGAAATGCAGATAGAGAACTTACTTGTTTTCTAAGCCAGATTTTGAACCATCTTGAAGTCATCTAAAAAGAATTTTATAGCAACTGCAAAGTTATATTTTCTGTTTACAGAAAATTTTATTTCTGTTAGATATTCCCCTGCTTATTCAAAGAAAATTCTGTTCAATAGAATAGAAAATTTTGTATTTTCTGTTACATATTCCCCTGCTTATTGAAAGAATCAGTGCAGTTTAAAGCATCTCCCCTTTTTGACTTTCCAGAACCACCAAGGTTTATTAAGAAACTAGACTCCTCAAGACTTGTGAAAGAGCATGATTCCACTAAGTATGAATGCAAAATAGGTGGATCTCCAGAAATCAAAGTCACCTGGTACAAAGGTGAAAGTCAGATCCATCCCAGTGAAAAATACAGAATGTCCTTTGTGGATTCAGTGGCAGTCATTGAAATGCACAACCTCAGTGTTGAAGACAGCAGTGACTACACTTGTGAAGCTCAGAATCCAGCGGGTAGTGCAAGCATCAGTACCTCACTGAAAGTGAAAGGTCAGAATCCCAGTTCTTTCTTTATCTTTCTACATGTGTAAGTCTTCCTTTGTAGAAAAGCTCTTGAAAAAAAAAAAAAAAGAAAAAAAAAAGAAAAAAGCTGTTTCTTTAATCAGAAAGGCCCAAACCTATCTGAATATATGGCGTATCTCTTGCATGTTTTTATATTGTGGAAGATCTTTCTTATTTGCGGTTTATCTTTGCTGTTCAGCATCAGACTAGCAACTTGAATAGTCTGTCCTCTTCAACCTCATTTGCTCAAATAACACAAATTTTAATGCCTTTTTTTTTCAGCACCCCCCATTTTTACCAGGAAGCCCCACCCAGTCCAGACCTTGAAAGGGTCTGATATTCACCTGGAATGTGAGCTTCAGGGCACTCCTCCATTCCAGATTTCGTGGTATAAAGACAAACGAGAAATTCGGAGCAGCAAGAAGTATAAGATCATGTCCGAGAACTACCTAACTAGTATTCACATCCTTAGTGTGGATACTGCAGATGTTGGTGAATATCACTGTAAAGCTGTAAATGATGTGGGAAGTGACTCCTGTATTGGCTCTGTAACACTGAGAGGTTTGTATAAAGATTGGCATCTTCTTGGCATTTTGTTGTTCCTGTCATTCTCCTCCTACTTTTCCGCTCTTGGCATGTTTTTTTTTACTGTTAAATATCTTCTCTTAAATAGCACCACCAACCTTTGTGAAGAAGCTGAGCGATCTCACTGTTGTAGTTGGGGAGTCAATTGAACTTCAGGCTGCAGTAGAAGGATCACAGCCCATTTCTGTTCTGTGGTTAAAAGACAAAGGGGAAATCATTAGAGAAAGTGATAATCTTTGGATCTCCTGTTCAGAAAACATTGCAACAATGCGGATTGGAAATGCAGAACCGGCCAATGCTGGGAAATACATCTGTCAGATAAAAAATGATGCTGGAGTTCAGGAATGCTTTGCCACACTGAAAGTGCTAGGTTGGTAGCATGGGACAAAAAACACAATGTGTTTTAAGATGCTTTAAAATTTCAAATGTTATGGTACCCATAATCATTGCCCTGTTGTTTTTAAAAATGTTGTGACTTGTATCTCATTGCAGAACCTGCAGTCATTGTAGAAAAGCCAGGCCCAGTCAAAGTTACAGCTGGAGACTCTTGTACTCTGGAATGCACAGTAGATGGCACACCAGAGCTTACTGCTCGGTGGTTTAAGGATGGGATTGAACTGTCTACTGATCACAAATATAAAATCAGTTTCTTCAACAAAGTATCTGGGCTTAAGATCCTCAATGCAGGACTAGAAGACAGTGGAGAATATACTTTTGAGGTGAAAAATAGTGTTGGTAAAAGCAGCTGCACAGCTTCAGTGCATGTTTCAGGTTAGTTGACTACTCTTTTTGAGTCACATCTGATCTTACAGTTCATTTACAAAGCATTTAGATAGCAAACTGCTTCTTGTGACTAGCAGCCTGAGAGACTCATTGTTTGCATAATTTTAGGAGCACTTGGCATGCCACTTTGACAGGCATTAAGAATAGATGCCTATCTAATCTCTAAGCATCAGGAGTTGTTGAAAGGGCTTGATGTCTTCAGCTTTAATCTACATGTCTTCTCGGACAGCTGGTGCAATATTGTTGCTTATGAAAAAGAACTGCAAAAACAAAAGATGTCACTGAAAAAGTGTGAATGAAAGCTCCTGCATACACTTAACCATCAACTATCTATTTTTCAATGACTTAGATGTATAGAACCAGATTGCTAAAGCAGATCTATCAAAAGAAAATTAACCAATTTTATTGTGCGTGGGGAACTTTCTGCATTTGAAACTCCTGTATGGTAATTTTTATTACATTTTCTTCAACAAATGCAGATCGTATTATACCTCCTTCTTTCACAAGAAAACTGAAAGAAACGTATGGTCAGCTGGGTTCCTCTGCTGTGCTGGAGTGCAAAGTTTATGGGTCACCACCTATTCTGGTTTCCTGGTTTCATGACGGACAAGAGATTACCAGTGGAGACAAATATCAGGCTACCCTTACAGACAATACCTGTTCTCTGACAGTGAACAGACTTGAAGAATCTGATATGGGAACTTACTTGTGCACAGCTACTAACGTAGCTGGATCTGATGAATGCAGCGCGTTTTTGAGTGTCAGAGGTCAGTATCGATGAGAAACCAGAGTCAGAAGGCACAAATTCATTTTCAAAAAGATTTCTTCGCTTTGTTACATATTTCCAATTACTATGCTCTTCATCAGAAGCTCAGATGTACTTCTTCTCTGTTTTATCTGCATACTTAGAACCACCATCTTTTGTGAAGAAACCTGAACCACTGAATGTTTTATCTGGAGCAAACATAACCTTTACCAGTATCGTAAAAGGCTCTTCTCCATTGGAAGTTAAATGGTTTAGAGGTAGCGTTGAGCTAGTACCAGGACACAGATGCAATATCACCTTGCAAGATTCAATTGCAGAACTGGAGCTGTTTGATGTACATCCACTTGAGAGTGGAGACTACACCTGCCAGGTCTCTAATGAGGCAGGGAAAATTTCTTGCACAACACATCTTTTTGTCAAAGGTTTGTCCAGACTATTATTTCTTATGTTTCTTATGCGTCTAAAAATGATCTCTTGGCTTCATTTAATTTTTCTTCCCATTATTCTTTATAGAACCAGCCAAATTTGTGAAGAAGGTGAATGATTTAAGCATAGAGAAAGGGAAAAATTTAATCTTGGAATGCACATATACGGGTACTCCACCAATTTCAGTGACATGGAAGAAAAATGGAGTAAAATTAATGCACTCCGAGAAGTGTAGCATCACCACTACAGAAACATCTGCCATATTGGAAATCCCAAGTAGCAAACTAGAAGATGAAGGACAATATTCTTGTCATATTGAAAATGATTCTGGACAAGATAATTGTCACGGTGCAATCACAATACTAGGTGCGTCAAGCCACCGTCACTTCATCAAGTGTTATTTGAGCTATTAATGGTGATTGTGCAATATCTTTTTATGCTAATGGTGTGTGTTTGTTCTTCAGAACCACCTTACTTCATTACACCTTTGGAACCAGTGCAGGTGACTGTTGGGGATTCTGCGTCCTTACAGTGCCAGGTTGCTGGAACACCAGAAATGATTGTATCGTGGTATAAAGGCGATACAAAGCTGAGAGGAACTGCTACCATGAAAATGCACTTTAAGAACCAAGTTGCCACTCTGGTTTTCAGCCAGGTAGACAGTAGTGACAGTGGGGAGTACATCTGCAAAGTAGAAAACACTGTTGGGGAGGCTGCTTCGTCATCTTTGCTGACAGTTCAAGGTGAATATTTAATTTTAAAAAGAAGGAAAATAGCCTTATTTTCTTAAGTATACTTTGCTATTTTATGTGAGCTGGCACAGGCAGGATGTGGAAACAACCATAAAATCGTGGATGAAATGCAAAGAGTAAATTTATTCTTGTTAACTTGTGAACCTCGGGGGATCTCTGGAGCAGCAGCTGGACAGAGGCATGCAAGAAGGGATGCAGGCACCACAAAGCTCAGTCCTCGCTAGAGAGCAAAAAGCTTTTGAAACTGTTGCTTTTGTCTGTATATCAGGATTTTTTTCAGGTGTAGTTTCCACTGTGCTTTGATCTTTCCTGCAGCAGGGCAGGCCTGTGTCACCTAAACTCAGATGTTCTATTTGTCAAGCACACATAACCAAACAACATTTAGTATGATACATGTGGTTTCTGACACCCTAGCTGCAAGTCCCTTGAGCATATTTATAATTCTACTTGCCAATCTTCCATTATTTTCCCACAACAACAATTACCTTTTCCTTCTTAAACACTTCACTGTTTCTTGAGATGTAAGAAACTCTGCGACACTGTCTTCTATTAACAAAAGCCTACCAGTAAAAGTAACCAAAATGTGTCTCTTACTGACCACAGCTCTTCTGTAGAGATACAAGCTTCTGCTTCTTCTTTCCCCATTAAGGTTATTACTTTGATTGATTCCACCATTAGCAGTCCTGAGGGTTAAAAAGTCTCACTAGGTGTAACTAAGGGCAGAATGGTTATATATTTTCCTGCAACTGTATGCACAGTGCTCTTTTTGCATCAGATTCCAAATAAATGATACGCCGAATACTTTTAACCAGAAGTTGTGAGCAAAAATCCAATATACTCTACAGTATATTAGGCAGTGATTATTGGTGAGTAAAGCAATAGGTGCATGCCTTCTGAAAGCCCTTATTGTACAATACTTGTTCTCTTACAGAGCGTAAGCTTCCTCCTTCTTTTACGCGGCAATTAAGAGATGTTCACGAAACTGTTGGCTTACCGGTTACGTTTGATTGCGGCATTGCTGGTTCAGAACCTATTGAAGTATCTTGGTTTAAAGATGGTGCACGTGTAAAAGAGGACTACAATGTTCACACATCCTTCATAGATAACATAGCAACTCTCCAGATTTTGAAGACAGATAGGAACCTTATTGGGCAATATACCTGCACAGCTACCAATGCGATTGGAACTGCTTCTTCTAGTGGCAGGCTTGTCCTTACAGGTCGGTGGGCTGTGAAATATTTCATGGAAATATTTTAAAACTCCCTTTTGCTTTATGTATGGATTCAATATTGTACAAATAATATTTATTTCACAGAGGTTTAAAATCTCGATTTGCTTTAAAGTGATGCTTTTTTTTTCTTTCATTCTTCAGAAGGGAAGACTCCTCCATTCTTTGACATCCCAATTACACCTGTGGATGGTACTATTGGAGAAAGTGCGGACTTTGAGTGTCACATTTCTGGAACGCAGCCTATTAGAGTCACTTGGGCAAAAGATAACCAAGAAATTAGAACAGGAAGAAACTACCAGATCAGTTATGTAGACAACACAGCCCACTTGACCATCTTGAGAGTTGACAGGGGAGATGCTGGAAAGTATACGTGCTATGCTAGCAATGAAGTTGGAAAGGAGTCTTGCACAGCTCAGCTAGCTGTGAAAGGTACTGAATAGATAATACATTGTGTGTACATTTTTATTCCTTTAATTATAAAGGAAGTTAGCCTTACGGTCTGTAGATACCTGTGGGTATCTGTAGATACCTGTGGATCTCTTAAGGGAATTAGGAGGGGTCACAAGCAAGAATGGGAAGAGAAATAGAAGAATATTTTCTTCACCTTAGTTTCTTTGTAGGCTTTGGTCTATTTCTGCCTTGAGAATTCAACAAAAATCTTTTTCTCTTAAATGACTTTTGACTTAAATCAATGAAAGAGGATCTTTCAAATATGAAAATCAACTATGACAATGATTGTAAGAAGCAAGACAACTGCTGTTTATCTTGGCATATTTTTACTTAAAGAAAAATCCTATTTAAATGAGACAAAAAATTTCAAATCCCAATGTTCAGGGTTTTTAAAAAAATGTTTTCTTTAGATTTTTCACTTCAGGGTTGATTCATAGAATTTGAACTGTATGTTCTTCTTATTACAGAACGAAAAACTCCACCTACTTTTACTAAGAAACTTTCTGAAGCAATAGAAGAAACAGAAGGGAATGAACTTAAACTTGAGGGCCGTGTTTCTGGCTCACAGCCTTTGACTGTTGCTTGGTATAAAAACAATCAGGAAGTTCATTCAAGTCCTCATTGTGAAATATCTTTCAAAAACAATACCTTACTTCTGCACATAAAGAGCACAGAGCAATCAGATGCTGGTTTATATGTCTGTAAAGTGTCCAATGAAGCAGGAAGTGTGTTGTGTACATCTTCTGTTGTTATCAGAGGTTAGTTTAAGTCTTATTTTTCTTTACTTCTTACTTTTCTTTTTTGTATGTTAGCAGCAAATATACAGCTTCTATTTTAAGAGCTGGGTTTACTTACCTTAACAACAAGTTAAATCAAAAATCAAGGAATTCTTTTCATTTGTGATTAAAATAAAGCAATATTCTTCAGGGAGGAGCTTCTTTACTTTTTCACTATTTGCTGTGACTGATCTAAAGTGAACATTGAAATCTTTAAGTGACATTTCTGCTAAAGACAGAAAAAGGAAGTATATTTAACAATAATTCATGTATAAATAGCAACATAATTTTTAATCATTCTCTTTTCATGGAATACCAAGTTTTCTGTGCAATTACATCTAAGCTTGGACAGTCTTGACAATGTGTCATGGCAGTGTGGCACTTCATTTTAATACTCTTGCAGGAAATTGCATATTTGTTTCTTTAAAGGTGCTTATACAGTTTTGCAGCCTAATGGCAGTACTTTAGTTCTTATACTATTTTTCACATGTGAATGTCCTTTCTCTGTAAAGAAAAGATATTTATCTGCATAGAAAACATACTCTCTTGATATTTATTCAATTTTCTAAAACTATGAATGACTTTCTCAGATTTAGGTTTATCTTCCTTCATTCTTTGCCATTGTCTTCTTAAGAATGACATGTATCTCTTTTCTCTTACATTCTTAATCATACTGTCCTTCCTTGAGTATTCACTCAAACATTTTCATATTCCAGAACCTAAAAAGCCTCCAGTTTTTGACCAGCCTCTTCAGCCAGCTGCAGCAGAGGAAGGTGATACCCTACAGCTCAGCTGCCACATCCAGGGATCGCAGCCAATTCGGATTCAGTGGCTGAAAGCAGGGAGAGAAGTCAGAGCTTCAGACAGATGCAACTTCAGCTTTGCTAATGGAGTAGCTCTTCTGGAACTTGCTGCAGTTACCAAATCTGATTCAGGAGAATATGTGTGCAAAGCTTCAAACGAAGCTGGCACTGATATTTCCAAATCTAAAGTGACAGTTAAAGGTATAGTAACATGGAGAAAATCAAGGCATGTGATCAAAATTTAATACAAAATTCCATCCTGCTTTGATCTCTGTGGACCATGAATATTAATAATCTAAAAGGAAACAATTTGAGTCTTTCAGTTCTTTACAAAACTCTACAGTCTACAAAGACAGTATATCTAACAACCATTTATATATAAATAACAACATAAACAGTGGGAGAGCAGTGTCAAATAAATGGTATATTCTTACCAAAAAGATTAAGAATTTAGTTCCTAAATCCAAACACCAAATTTAAGAAAAATGTAAGCTAAATGAGTGAAATTACTTGGACCTGCATATTTTATAGAAAAGATGGGAACAGTGGTGTTTATTAAAGGAAAATACAAAAGGAAATTGATTGAGCATGGGGCCTTAGAGGCTAATTTTTTCAGGAGTGTTACAACTCTGAAGATATTTTTTTACTTTTTAGCTGAAAGTAAATAATGTCTAAGCATTAGTCCTTTCATATAGGTCTTGCCTCACAATTTCATAAAAACCATGAGTTTTAGAAATAGTATCTTTTGCACTACATGGGTCGCTGCAAGGCTCTGAACTACACAAAAAAAAGAAAAACAAAGAACAAAAAGACATTAACAGATCACTGATTAAACAAAGGCAATTAACTCTGATGGTGAAATTTCCAGAAATAGACAGAAAAGAGAACACCACGCTAAAATCTGGTCCATTTTAGAAAATGAGACTTCTTATTTGCATATCCATCTTTGAATTTTCATCTGTGCAAGATATACATGATCTGACTTGAAGTTAATGAACAGCACAGTATGGCCCTCAGTGTTCTATTTTAGCTGGAAAGTAAAATACAAGTGCATTTAAACAATATGGACCTATTTTGCATTTTTATCTCTTGCATAATACTTTGTTCCACCTCTGTAATTAATTCCTTTTTTCACAATTCCTTTGGAAGCATCATCACACATGAACATAAACTATTTTAATTGTTTGACTTTTTTTTTTTTTTTTAGAAAAAAGAGCAGCTGCACCAGCAGCTAAGAAAGTAGAAGTGGAAGGAAAACTTTATTTTGTGTCAGAGCCTCAGAATATCAAAGTCATGGAAAGTAAGAATTCTTTTCAAAAAAGTACATTGTCATCTGTTTGCCTATAGCTTTTGTTTGAGATTATGTCCTGCTGTCATAGACAGCTGGAAAGACTTAGCTTCCTCATTTGCATCTTTCTGCAGAGACAGTTGCAACGTTTATTGCAAAAGTTGGAGGAGATCCAATTCCAAATGTTAAATGGATGAAGGGAAAATGGAGGCAACTCAACCAGGGAGGTCGCATTACAATCCAGCAGAGAGGAGATGAAGCCAAACTAGAAATAAAGGACACAATAAAAACTGATTCTGGCATGTACAAATGTGTAGCTTTTAACCAACATGGTGAAATTGAGAGAAGTGTAAACCTACAAGTTGAAGAAAGAAAGAAAGAAGTTGTTGAAGGGGATTTCAGGGCAAAACTAAAAAGGTATACAGAACATTTTTATAGATTAATTTGCTACCAACACAGAAAAAACATTTTTTTACTATATATCTCAGATGAAGATAATATTTTTAAATATTCATTACTAAAAATAGAAGCACCTTACCTAGACTAAACTAAAGGATGCCACTGCACAGGGCAGCTCTAAGCTGATTCATTTTTTCAGAGAACAGCTTCCTAGGAACGAAGCACTGTATATTTAACTTATGTCGTTGATTTGAATAGCACTCCAACAAAAAGGAAGGAAGAGGAAGAGGAACCTATTGATATCTTGGAACTTCTCAAAAATGTAGATCCCAAAGAATATGAGAAATATGCTCGCATGTATGGAATCACAGATTTCCGTGGCCTCCTGCAAGCTTTTGAGTTACTAAAGCAAACCCAAGCAGAAGAAAGCCATAGATTGGTAAGATACAGTGTGACTGTGGGTTTGGCTTTGTTAGAAGTAACACGGGTCCTTTGAACAGACTTGGCGTCCACACTCTGATGTTACTGTGCATGCAGGAATTTCTGGTTCCTCTTTAGATCTTTTACAGAGAGTTCTCAATTTCCTGCATGCTCAAACCCAAGAAGAAGGAATGGACCTTCTGGCCACGTGTGTTCTGTCTTTGCAACTTGACTGCAGTTTTTAAGTTGGGAAGATAGGCTAGTTACAGTACAGTTACAGAAAATTTGATGTAGGAACTAATTAATTCTATGTTGGATAAACACAACAGCTTGACACTTAGTATCCTTTAATCTTTGAGTATATCCTGCCTTTTACAGGAAATTGAGCTCACAGAAAAAGCTCGAAGAGAAGATCAGGAGTTTGATGAACTTGTAGCTTTTATTCAGCAACGACTCTCACAGACAGAGGTAGCATATTTTTGGCCTGTTTTGTGAAGTATTCAAACATATAACAGGGAACATGAAACTAATTGAAAATAATATTTTTCAGCCTATTACTCTGATCAGAGATATTGAAAATCAGACGGTTTTAACAGATGAGGATGCTATCTTTGAATGTGAGATTAAAATTAATTATCCAGAAATTAAACTTTCATGGTACAAGGGTACCCAGAAACTGGACTCCAATGACAAATATGAAATTAGAATTGAAGGTGATCGTCACATACTGCGAATCAGGAACTGCCAACTTGAAGATCAGGGAAATTTCAGAATAGTGTGTGGACCACACATTGCCAGTGCCAGGCTAAATGTGATTGGTAAGTGTACTTTTGAAGTGTGTATTTGAATTATTTACACTTCAATTATTCCACTGACTGATGTCTGCTAAAATGTATGTTTTAACATGCTAATAGAACCTGCAGTTGAACGGCATCTTCATGACACTACTTTCAAGGAAGGAAATGTATGCACGCTGTCTTGTCAGTTCTCTATCCCAAATGCCAAGTCTCAGTGGTATAGAAATGGAAGACCCATTAAGATAGGAGGGAGATATTCAACACAAGTGTCTGACAAAGTACACAAACTCATCATCAAGGATGTTAGAACAGAAGACCAGGGACAGTATACGTGCAAGCTTGAAAATCTAGAAACAACTGCAGATCTGGCCATTGAAGGTTTGTAAACAGATAAGGAATTTCTTTATTGCAGTAGCGGTAAACCATTTATGGATGTTCCATTAATAGAAAAAAAAAAGATGAAAATAAAAAGAATTTCTTAAATAGATATTCCCAAACTTGGAAACAGACTGAATAAGAAATTCTCTTGTCCTTTCTCTTTGAACAATATGTAACATACTTGTGTAAGTTAGTATTTTTGACTGAAACCATCATTACTGTCCTCTGGCCCTCAGTCATGCTTACTTTTCTTTTCTTTTTCGCTGATACTCTTATATTTTCCCTGGATTTCCTCTTTTTCTTAATTATTCTTTATCTTTAATTTCCTTAATGGCTTCTCTTGTATAATTTATCTGCATAGCAATCTTACGATAGTTGTACTCTTGTCTTCTAATCTTCGTTCTTACATAGAAAACTTCATGGAAGATGAAATCCCTTTTTCTTACTCTGCTTTTTCAAGATTTATTGTTATTATCTTTTACTATAATGTAGTTATTATTATTAAAACAATGAAAAAGAATTAGATAAGCTAAATGGCCTGATGGTGCATAACAATTGATATATTTTCTGTTTCTGAAAACAGCGGAACCAATCCAGTTCACAAAGAGCATACAGAACATTGTAGTGAGTGAACACCAGTCTGCAACCTTTGAGTGCGAGGTGTCTTTTGATGATGCAGTTGTGACATGGTATAAAGGCCCCACTGAACTGAGAGAGAGTCCCAAGTACAGCTTCAGAAGTGAAGGTCGCTGTCATTATATGACTATTCACAATGTTACTGCAGAAGATGAAGGTAAAAATGCATGGAATATTTGTGCTGTTGCCATTCTTTTATCTGATTTTGTTGTCTGTTTTTTTTAAAGATAAATACATATCAATATAAAAACTCTTGGCTGTTACAGGTGTATATTCTGTAATTGCTCGTCTTGAGCCAAGAGGAGAAGCAAGAAGCACTGCAGAGCTCTATCTAGTAACCAAAGGTTAGCAAATTTGCTCAACAAATTTGTGATCATAGCCGTCTGCAAATTTTAAGTTTGAAACATGATTCTGGAAAAATAAATAATCCTAAAAGAAATCTGATATTCTTTTGCAGAAATCAAACTGGAGTTGAAGCCACCAGGTAAAGATCGTGAGCAAGACAGGCACAAGATCATGTCTATACTCTGTCATATATTCAGTGTATTTCTCTGCTTCTTTTTTGTTATTTTTAGGTATTTTTTTTCTTGGTTATAGTAAGTCAAACCTACATCCTGAAAAAATATTCCTCATCCATACATATGAGAAACAATTTATTCTCATAAATAGTGGCAACGAATACTTCAATACCTCCAAAATCAGTGATATTAATTTACCTGAGTTCCTATTTTGCACAGTATGAGAAGCCACGTTCTCTAAAACACAAAATGTTATTTCTGTTTGAATGACTGAGGAATAGAAGAATGAAGAGCTACCAATGAATACATTTAATGTCCTCTGTGCAACTGTAAAAACAACGAAACAAAATGAGGCAAAATGGGTAGCAATCGTCTCTTTATGATATATATTGATCTTCTTTCCTGTATATTAAGAACCTGCTGCAATATGATGCAGGAATTATTTAGAAGTAAAATGAAACAGTGTAGAGTCTGGCCAGACTGAAAGATTAATGTAATTAGTTGTCTACTGGTCAGGTAGCTTATTCTTGAGGAGCAAGCTGAAATCCTTGTATGCTAGAATAAGAAAGATTAAAGCTCTGTGACAGCATATTCAAATCTATTAAACATTTTGGTTTTCTAGATGTCCCTGATGCCAAGGTTGCAGTTCCACCTCAAAAACCAGCTGAAGGTAGAGTAACAAATCATACTTGTTCCATAGCATTGTCTTATATCTGCAGTGAAGCAGCAGGCCAGTGGAAACCTCAGGGAAAAAAAAAAAAAAGACGACAGCTCAGTAATAAGATTTAGTTCATTGTCTCTATGTAAATATGATCTGAGCAAGACTTGGCTTAGATAGGCTTGTTTTGCTGCTTAGAAGGTGAAAGCTATACACAGGAAATGGTAGGAATGAAGCCTAATTTTCTTAGAAAGAGTTTGGCCTTTCCATCTTGTTTTGCTATTAGTCTCTTGTTTATTCAATCTTCCTTTTATTTCCATTTTCCTCTTCTGATCAATTTATTTTCACCTTCTTTTTCTCACAGAAATATCTTTTAAACAAGCTATCTGAATTACTATCCTTTAAAAAAAGAAAAAGGAAAAGAAAAAAGTTACAAGTATTCTTTTAAGGCCATACAACAGGTTGTATGTTTGTTGCAAATGGCCTCTCCCCAGGCTCTTGTATTGGACTACAGACTATATTATGTATATTTCCATTATGTTCAAACTTTACTACGAACCTTAGAAGTTCAGTCTTGGTTTCATTTCCAGGATAATTTGGTAGATGCTTGCGGTGGCAAGCATTTCTTCATTTAAAAGAAAATATCATGCTCACATTTTCTTCTAAATATTTCATTTTTCCTACCAGCTGCCCCTATTCCTATTCTTCTGCCTCTTGTTCCACCACCAGAGGAGAAAAAGCCAGGTAAGAATACTTAAAGTTTTTGGACAATGTGCACATGGATGTTGGTTTGGGTTTTTTTTTCAATTTAAATTTTAACATATATTGTTTCAAGCAGACAAAAAGGTGCCAGTAAAGACAATCTCTAAAAAAGTGGTTAAAAAAGTTCCTGAAGAAGTCCCATCTAAAGGTAACTTTTTTTCTTTTTTAAAAGACTTTTTAAAAAATAGTAAAATTACCTTGTGGAAACAAGGCAATCTGTTTTGAATTAACTTCAATCAATCCAGTCTCTTTGATTTTTGTCTTTATGTTAAAAATATACACATTTAAAATCCAAGTTGATTAGGACTACTTAAAAAGTAGTCTCTTCTTTAAACCACCTGTGAGGGTGAAATAATTTCATTAACTGTGAACATGAATATGTCTGGCAAATTCCAGACTTTTTTATGAAAAATCGTTTTTTTTTTTCTTTTTTTTTTTTTTTAAAGTTCCTGGGGTGCTGCCAGAGAAGCCCAAAGAGATTAAAATAACATCTATGGCAAGGAGAGAAGAGATTCGGGAAGAAAAGACAGAAGTATATGAAAAACCCAAAGAAATATATGAAGAATGGGAAGAAGATTATGGAGAAGACCATGACTACTATGTCAGGGAAGAAGGCTATGATGAAGGGGAAGAGGAATGGGAAGAAGCTTATGAGAAAAGAGAAGTGACTTATGAAGAAAAACGAGTCATTCATGAAGAAGGTATTTTAATTATCGTACCTTTTTTTTTTTTTTTTTCATTTTTTACTTCATTTTTTTTATTTAGNNNTCATCTTGTACCTCATATTTCTTATTAAGGTCCAAGAATTTTGAGCCAGGCAGCATTTTTCTGATAATTTGTTGTTAAAATAACTTGAACCTTAATATGTTGCTGAGTTTTAAATGGAGCTTGTTAATAAGACAAGGACTCTAGTTTTTTATGAAAAATCGTTTGATAAAAATTGATTGTCATTTGGTCACCAATGGACTTTGCAGGTTGAAACATCTTTAAAACCTAATATGAGATAGTAGATTGTAAGGATGTCTGTAATTTTTACTTGTTTTGATATTTCTTTTATAATTTTCATGTATTCTACAGAACCTTGATTAAGTTTAAATGTTTCACACACTAATTGCTTGATGTTGATAGCTGTGTTTTGCAATTCCTTCTGTGCTTTAACTGTCTTGGGCAATAGTAACATGTATGCCTCCGGGAACAGAAATTCACTCTGATGAGAAAACACTAAGCCTGGAAATAAGCAGAAAATCATACTGCAACAATTAGATCTCCCAAACTCTGTGTATTTTTCAGCTTCATAAACTTACAGTGGCATAACTAATACCCTTTGTGTGTAATGAGCCTTTAGACAATACATTTTTCATCATTATGTTATTATATTTAAAGTGCTTGAAGTTCCTAAGAAGCCTGTGCCTGAGCGAAAACCACCAGCAATTACAACTGAAAAGAAGGAAAAGAAAGAAGTAACAGTTCATAAAGGTATGACTTTCCTGCAAAACTAACAGGAATATGCAGATTAAGATCGCTCATGCATCTCCTTCAAGCTGAACTGTGGGGGTTATTCGCATTTCCTGGAAAAGGAGAGTTCTCTCTATGTTGGATAGTGGCATGAGCAAGGCTCATGGCAACCCTTCCTCTTCTCTCACCTCCTATTTTAGAGAACAGAGAGAATATTGGCAATGGTAAGACAAACTAAGAAATGCTGGCAAAACCAAACTGAGCTTCAGTTATCTTTCCTTCTCACTGTATATTAGCCTTGGTGGTGCTTTTGAGCAAGTGAATACTGTGGTTCTGAGAAGTGTCCTCCATTTACAGTATCACAGGGTGGTAGGGATTGAAAGGGACCTCTGGAGATCATCTAGTCCAATCCCCCTGCTAAAACAGGTTCACCCAGAGCAGGTTACATGGGAACATGTCCAGGCAGGTGTTGAAAGTCTCCAGAGAAGGAGACTTCACAACCTCTCTGGGCAGCCTGTTTCAGGCTCCATCACTCTCACAATAAAGTTTTTCCTCATGTTTAGGTGGAACTTCTTGTGTTCCAGTTTGTGCCCATTACCATTTGTACAATCACTGAGCACCACTGAAAAGAGTCTGACCCCATCTTCTTGATATTCATCCTTTAAATACTTGTAAGCGTTGATAAGATCCCCTCTCAGTCTTCTCTCCAGACTAAACAGATCCAGATCTCTCAGCATTTCCTTGTAAAAGAAATGGTCCACTCCCCTCATTACCTTTGTGGTTGGACTCTCTTGAACTGGGGAGACCAGAAGCGGACACAATATTCTAGGTGTGGCCTCACTAGGGCAGAGTATAGGGGGAGGAGAACATCCCTTGACCTGTTGGTCACGCTCTCACCAAAGGAGACCACTGGCCTACTTGGCCATAGGGCACATTGTTGGCTTATGGTTAACTTTTTGTTCACCAGGACTCCCAGGTCTTTCTCTGCAGAGCTGCTTTTCAGCAGGTCAACCCCTCACCTGTACTGGTGCATGGGGTTATTCCTCCCCAGGTGCAGGGCTCTACACTTGCCCTTGTTAAACTTCATTAAGTTTAACAAGGGCATTCATAAGTTCACCTCCACCAAACTCCAGCCTGTTCAGGTTTCACTGAATAGCAGCACAGCCTTCTGGTGTGTCAGCCACTCCTCCTAGATTGGTATAATCAGCAAATTTGCACCATCCATTCTTCCAGGTCATTTGTGAATATGTTGAACAAGACTGGATCCAGCACTGACCCCTGGAGAACACCTTTAGCTATAGACCCCCAACTAGACTCTGTGATCACAACCCTCTGAGCTCTGTCATTCAGCCAGTTCTCAACCCACCTCATGTCTACTCATCTAACCCACACTTCCTAAGCTTCCCTGTGAGGATGTTATGGGAGACAGTGTCAAAAGTCTTGCTGAAGTCAAGGTAGACAACATCCACTGCTCTCTCCTCATCTACCCAGCCAGTCATGCCATTATAGAAGGCTATCAGGTTGGTCAAGCGTGCTATCCCCTTGATGAATCCATGCTGACAACTCCTATTCCCCATGACCTTTCAGAAATGGAGATTGGCTCAGCAATAACATCAAACAGCTCCCTCAGCACTCGTGGGTGCAACCCGTTGGGGCCCATGGATTTGTGGGTGTCCAGCTTGGCTAAATGATCTCTAACCCAATCCTACTCAACCAAGGGAGAGTCTTCCTTTTTCCAGACTTTCTCTCTTATCTTCGGGGACTGGGATTCCTGAGGGCTGCTCTTAACAGTAAAGTGTTGAAGCAAAGGAGAGACTCAGTAACTCTGCCTTCTCTGTATCCCCTGGCACCAGGGTTCCCACCTCATTCAGCAGTAGATCCACATTTTCCATAGTCTTCCTTTTGGTACCGATGAAGAAGAAACCCTTCTTGTTGTCTTTGACATCCCTTGCCAGATTTAATTCTAAGAGGGCCTTAGCCCTTGCATCCCTGAATACTCTGACAATGTTCCTATATCCCTCTCAAGTGGCCAGTCCCTTTTTCTGCATTCTGCGAACTTCTTCCTTCCATTTGATTTTTTCCAGAAGCTCCTCTCCTTCTTCATCCATGCAGGTCTCCTGCATCCTCTTCTTGGATTTGTACTCAGAAGGATGCACCAATCTTGAGCTTGGAGGAAGTGGTGCTTGAATATTAGCCAGCTCTCTTGGACTCTCTTACTTTCTAGAGTTCTAACCCATGGGATTCCTCCAAGTAGTCTTTGAAGAGGTCAAAGTTAGCTCTCCTGAAGTCCAGGGTTGCAATCCTACTTAATGCTCTGCTTCTTCCTTGATCCATCTTGTGGTCACTGCAGCCAAGGCTGACTCCAGCCTTCACATCCCCAAACAGACCTTCTTTGTTAGTACAAGTTCCAGCAGCACCCATCTCCTCATTGGCTCCTCCACCACCTGTGTCAGAAGGTCATCATCAATGTACTGCAGGAACTTCCTAGACTGTTTGTGCCCATCTGTGTCTCCTTTCCAGCAAATACCAGGTTGGTTGAAGTCTCCCATGAGCACCAGGGCATGTGATCGTGAGGCTATTTTCAGCTGTCTGTGTAAGGGCTGTTGTGATTTAAGAGTTAACAGTTTGAGGTGGGGGATGACAGATGATAACTCTAGGACCCTGAGGGGTCAGAGGGTAGCTGGTATTTTCGCCCCTTCCCTGCCACACTCTATAAAAGGACAGGAAGTTTGGGGTTTTTGCTCTGCTTTCTCCCTCGGGCTCTGCTGCTGCTACTGCAACCGCCCCTCAGCACAGCCGGGCCTGACTCTGTGTGCTCTGCACAATCCATTGGCATCAGAAATCTGGTTTTGTATATACTTGTATATCCCTCTGCCCTTCATATTCCTTTTCTTTGTCTATCTCTGTTACTTACTAAATTTTGTTCATAGTCTTAACTTCCAGTTTTGTGTGAGGTACTTTCTGCCTCATTCCCTTTTTATCCTCCACTGGGAGGGAAGGGGGAGGGGGAGAGAGGGCCAACAGGAATCCTGCTCTGTGGGGCTTGCCCTGAGCCTTAATTGGAGACAAGGCCTCATTGAGTTCCTCTTCCTGATCAGGTGGCCTGTAGTAACACACACAACAGCGTCACCAGTATTTGCTGGCCCCTTAATTCTAACCCATAGTCTTTCAACATGTTCTGCATCCCCTGCTAGGCAGAACTCAGTATATTTCTGTTGCTTTCTCAAATAAAGAGCAACTCTACCACCTCACCTTGCTGGTTGCTGGTCTGTCTTTCCTAAAAAGAATGTAGCCACACTTGACAGCATTCCAGTCATGCAGNGTCTCCCATGAGCACCAGGGCATGTGATCGTGAGGCTACTTTCAGCTGTCTGTGTAAGGGCTGTTGTGATTTAAGAGTTAACAGTTTGAGGTGGGGGATGACAGATGATAACTCTAGGACCCTGAGGGGTCAGAGGGTAGCTGGTATTTTCGCCCCTTCCCTGCCACACTCTATAAAAGGACAGGAAGTTTGGGGTTTTTGCTCTGCTTTCTCCCTCGGGCTCTGCTGCTGCTCCTGCAACCGCCCCTCAGCACAGCCGGGCCTGACTCTGTGTGCTCTGCACAATCCATTGGCATCAGAAATCTGGTTTTGTATATACTTGTATATCCCTCTGCCCTTCATATTCCTTTTCTTTGTCTATCTCTGTTACTTACTAAATTTTGTTCATAGTCTTAACTTCCAGTTTTGTGTGAGGTACTTTCTGCCTCATTCCCTTTTTATCCTCCACTGGGAGGGAAGGGGGAGGGGGAGAGAGGGCCAACAGGAATCCTGCTCTGTGGGGCTTGCCCTGAGCCTTAATTGGAGACAAGGCCTCATTGAGTTCCTCTTCCTGATCAGGTGGCCTGTAGTAACACACACAACAGCGTCACCAGTATTTGCTGGCCCCTTAATTCTAACCCATAGTCTTTCAACATGTTCTTCATCCCCTGCTAGGCAGAACTCAGTATATTTCTGTTGCTTTCTCAAATAAAGAGCAACTCTACCACCTCACCTTGCTGGTTGCTGGTCTGTCTTTCCTAAAAAGAATGTAGCCACACTTGACAGCATTCCAGTCATGCAGGCCATCCCACCATGTCTCTGTAATTGCAATGAGATCACAGCTGTGACTGCACCCTGACCTCTAGTTCTTCCTGTTTATTCCTTGTGCTGCATGCGTTGATGGACAGGCATTTAGATCACTGCATATGTCTCAGGGGAGAGTGGGCCTGATCTCATTTCACAAGTGCCTTTACCACCACTGTTCACCACCAGTGAATAATGAGCTGAACAACATACAGGATACACAAAGGTTATAACATCCTAAACGAGAAAACATCCAGTTCTACTTGGTTTGTATCTGGAAAATAATTTGCAGGATGATTTTAAAAATGCATGTATCTCAACCTCCTACAGTTGTCAAGAAACCTGTCGATGAAAAAGTGCAAGTAACCACTCAGAGGGCTGCAGAAGAACGAATCAAACGGGCTGAGGGTAACTACTGTTAAATTACCTTAATGTCATCTTTACATGAAAGTAGTGGCTATTGCTACTTAGCTGACCTGCATATGCTTTGTCTTCATTTAACATTGGTCTGATCAATTTTTCAGTCTTTGAAACAGCTAATAAAAGCTTCTGCTGAATTGTATGAAAGGAAGATGAAAAGCTTTTTAGGGACAAATATTAAATATAGATGCTAATCTACCAATGCTTTAAGAAAGGGAGTATAAAATTGGACTGGGTAAGACAATGTGCTTCACTCTAAGCTGAAGATGTGAAATCTCCATCTTCCTCAGATTTCCATCTTGACCTGTCTACCAAGATGTCTTGGTTAATTGTTTGGTTAGGAAATAAAGATGCATCCTTATTCTCTTGGCAACATCCTCCTCTTCTGTAGCATTTTCCATTCTGCACCAGGAGTCTGTTACCTCAATGTGTATCAGGTTATGTGACCTGTGTACCAAACACCCCATGAGTTACCCAGCCCCTTTAGAAGATAGCAATAAAAAGAAAAAAACACATTCCTACTGCTTCTTTGCATGGTTCCAAGGAGCCTGACCTAGCTGAGCAGATGATGTTTGTCTTGTTGTGCTTTCAACATCATTACTAGATAGCTGTAGACTTACTTTGATCTCTTTGCTAAATATGTGACTAACAAAATTTTAATGCCAACAGTTACCAAGAAAGTTCCACCACCAAAACCTGCACCAATGATCATTGAGGAAAAAGTTATTAAAAAGGAAGGTACAGATCATCATCTTTCAATTGAAGTTTATGTTTTGTTTTTTTCCAGCACGCTGATGTTTCTTCTGCTTCTTATGAATATATGGGCTTGTGTGTATATACCTGAATCTATTGTACTAGTCAAGCTGTGGCTACTCTCAGTGTTTGAATAGTGTGTGTACCGTGCTTTTATCTTTCATAAAGTCTGTTTTTAACACGTTTGTGGCTATTCTTTTGCTTCTTGTTTAAATAGCCTGGAAGATACTGCAGCGTGGTTTAGCTTTTTCTTCATCTAGTGTGCTGCTGGCCTATGCTTACATAATAGGCATAATTTTGGCCCAATGTCCCAAAATTTCTTTGAAGAGCCCTTTTTGGAATTCTTCTCATGTACTATTTCTGAAATCTTGTGCATGCATTTATTTTAAATTTTGGGGTTAAATGTGTCTGTGTCTTGAGTCTTTAACAGATACTATATATTATACTTGTATGCTGCTTTTGTGTTCAGTGTTTTAGAATATGAATACTGACTGTCTAAATATGTTTAAGATTAAATGTGCAATACAGATACAGATTTGATAAAAACTCACATGCTGACTACCACTGGTGTGGGTACTAGAATATAAAACACTAAAACAAAATCCTATCTTTAAAGTACCGACAGTAGAAACACGGACTGTTTTGGAAGAAAAGATGTCGGTTTCTGTCCACAAAGAAGAAGAATATTCATATGTCACAGGTATGTAGAAAACCAAAAATCTGTGCACCCAAATCAAAACGATCTTTCAATCCTACCAGATATTCTTTTAATATGTTTTTATGTATGGCAAATTACATATTTAGACACACGTCTTTCAATATGCATTGCTTCTTTTTGTTTATTGTGTTATGTAGCCTGAGTTTTCTTTAGATTAATACATGTCAGCATTTTATCTTAACATTGTTTAATTGCTTTTCTTTGAAGAGCCAACAGAGCATGAGAAAACAGTTGAAGAAAGATTCTTTGAAGCCGTTTACTCAATTGAAGGTAGATTGATTAAGAATGAGAGGCTAATCAGTATTTAAGATTTTTTTAAAGCAATTTGAATCTGTAGTTAATCAAAACTCATGAAATTTACTTATGCTGTTGGCTTTCTAGATGACATTTTTTAACATATTAGCATATGTGTTTCAGTGATCTTTGTGTACTAGATACACATAATATCTTCCTAAAGCTTTTCAGATTTACTTCACACAGTGATATTTCCCATCTCCAAATTTAATATATTTAAAATTCTTATTGTAGCACATGAGGAAGTTGAAAAGGAGGAAGAAGAAGAAGTAATTTCTACAGAACTGGAGATCACTCATGATGAAGGTGAATAAAATCTTTGTATCATCATGTGCTCCATTTTTCTGAACTTTCACATTATCCCTGCCAGTACTACTCTTTACCCAAAGGATAGCATATCAGAACTGGGATCTTCCATCTCTCTATGGCTCTACTTTCAAAAGTTCAAGTTCTATTGCATTTCTAAATCTAATTCTTCATCTCTGCTTTAAATAATTCTTTGAGTAGCGCTTTTTTTTTGAGATGACCATATGGTCTCTCTTTGAAAAAAACAGCATATTTTTTTGACATGTGGCGTTTGCTTACCCAGCATGTTGAAAGTAGCCTATTGTGAATTACCAGATATTTTTTCTGTCTCCTAAGTATTCACTCCCTGTCTCTTTAAAGTGCCTAAGATACAAAAGAGGCATGTTCCAGAAGAAAGAAAACCTGTTCCTGTCCCTAAAAAAGAAGCTCCACCAGCTAAAGGTATTTCTATTGCCTTAGTGAAAAAACAAAACAAACAAAACTCCCAAATTGTCTTTCATCATATTTTTATGAATTTACTCACTATATGGCTTCAGTCTTGCATTATCTCCATGTGCATTATTTGATTTTGCATCGTCTCCCTTATCTCCATACTTTCTTTTTTTCATTCGTGCTATAACCTAGTTTACAACTTGCATTTGTCGCAGTTTTGTCATTTTTCTTTCCTAACAATCTTGCACTTGTTGTTTGGATTTAGATTGTTTGGTATTTTCAGACAAGAGTAGGGGGGTTTACTTCAGCAGAGTGCCATGAAAGATGAAAATGCAATAATGTTAACACTGGAATTTTGTACTGCATTACAGTATCTTTCCCATATAGCCCACTGTATGTCCAAAAGACTGTACATTGTATTGTGTTGCAGTGTTCAGCTCCTTGTCTAAACACTTTGTTTTATAAAGCAATCTTGGATTACTGGACTCTTGATAAGTAGTCCAAAAACTAAAGCTCTTTCACTTTGACAATGTTTTCCAAAGTGCCTGAAGTCCCTAAGAAACCTGTTCCAGAAAAGAAAGTTGCTGTTGCTAAAAAAGAAGTGGCTCCCCCACTAAAAGGTACAGTATCTTTTGAATGTGGACTTTAATCAGTCCTGTGCTGTTTTTTCTAACTACTGTTCACTTCTCAATATTAGCATATCATAAACTCAGTGTTTGTGTGTTATGTTGTCTCTTCTCTTCTAAGACAAAGTCAAAAGCCTTAGAAATTTTACTTAAACAAATTTTAATACCTTTAAAGTTCCTGAAGTGCCTAAAAAACCTGTGCCTGAAGAAAAAATACACATTCCTGTTCCTGAAGAACCTCCACCTGCCAAAGGTAGACTCAGCAATGGACATGTTGAATATATTTTTGAATAATTTTGTTGTTGTTGTTAACCTGTACATAAGCATGTTTGTGTTAGAAATTGATTTTTTTATGTATAATTCTCTGTGTGTATATAACAGGTTTTAAGGCCAGGTAATTTATTTGAGTGGCTCTTTCTTCAATTAAGTCTGAAAGTACTTGATAGGCTTCCAAAGACTGCTTTGATTTTTTTTGATTTTTTTTTTTTTCAAATACACTACTCTTTTCTCGTATGTTTCTATGTTAAGTCTATGAATGTGTTATGTGGTGTGTCTTGATATTCTTATAAATGGATTAATGATATTCTATAGTACTCCAATAAATCTTTGAAATACAGAATTCAGCTATCTTATATTTTACGTTTTTTAAGTGCCAGAAGTGCCTAAGAGAGCTCCCCCAGAGAAAAAAGTCGCTGTTCCAAAAAGAGAGGAAGCTCCACCACCTAAAGGTACACTTAAATAAATAACATTCTCTTCTTGTTGTCTTAAGCATCTTGTTTATGTCTAATTTTGGGTTTGATTGTTAAGTGAATCTGGTTTTAATCGTACTTCAGTTACATTAGTTATGTATCTTTTGTGTCATTTTTGTGAATAACTGTGCTGTAGATGCAGTCTTAAAACATTTGTAATTTTAGTTACTTAATAATATTGTAATCCATATATTTGAAGTACCAGAAGCACCTAAGAAACCAGTTCCAGAAGAAAAAATACCACATGTTGCTAAAGTAGAAGAAGCTCCACCTGCAAAAGGTACAATATTGTTCACTGTAGTATAATTTATTGTAGTCTTTAGGAAGTTATACCTGTCTGGGCTTGCTCAGCTGTTATGTTTTGTAAGCAAAATATGTCCATGTATAATCTTTTTGAACAGCACATTTCTGTTATGTGATGCTTTTGCCAGCTTTGTACTTTATACATCCTAAAAATAAATACTTCCTTTTAAGTGCCTGCAGTTCCTAAGAAACCTGTCCCTAAAGAAAAAGTGTCTCCTGCTGTTCCTAAAAAAGTTGAGGCTCCTCCAGCTAAAGGTATGCTTTCTAGTAGAATGAAAGAATATATTGCTTCTCAATTTCTGTTTATATGTTCTGTATTGTTATCAGTCCTTGATTTGTTCTTCTCCTGTGAATTCTGCTATCCCGATTCAGTGACAATGAATGATTACTGTATGTTGTATGTTTTGTCAATACTTATAAAAACATTATTTCAAAATATTGAGTCTCTGCTATGTGTTTATGTGCTCTATACCCTTAAGCAATTCTTTGGAAACTTAGATTTAGTGTTTTGCAACATTGGTTTCACAATTGGATTAGAAAAGCATACATTTAATGTTACTATCTTTCAAAGTACCTGAAGTGCAGAAGAAAGCCACTTTTGAAGAAAAAATACGTATTACAGAAGAAAGAATATCTGTTGCCATTCCAGAGGAAATCCCACCACCCGAAGGTACACTATAAACAGACAATAGTGGGAAACTTCTACTTTGTCTACAAGTCTATTGTTCTTAAGACCAAGATCAAAATGCACAAAAAATTTGTGTTAGTTATCTTGTATGAGTTTTGTGTTGTACATTTTACAGACTTGTAGGCAGTTAAGAGTCTCCCGAGTGCCGTTTGCCATTTCAGTCTTGAATGCCAGGATCCCAGCCCGTTGACATGAATGAACACTCTACCCTTAAATACAATGATCTTTGGATCAGACTCTTGTGAAATCTTAGTAAGAAATATGGACATATAGTGTTGAGTTTAGACTCCACTAATTAGAACTGTAACCATCCATTTGTCATACTCCCTACAAAACTCTCTGTAGCCCTGCATATAACATTACAATTTCTCTCTGCAGTGTTAGCTTCTCATCGGCTGGCTCTTTTAGTTCACATTCTCATACTCAAAGAAGGTTCAGATCGGTTGTTTTAAGTTAGCATAATTCCACAAAATATCTATTTCAAGATAGCTGAAATCAATTTTTTGACTGTTTCTATATCCCGTTAATGAGTAATGACTTGACAATTTACATATTTCATTAAAAAGCAGAAAGGAGTTTTTAGAGCCGTTATGCAAGTAATCTATGTAAAATATGAACGTGCAAGTATAGATTCATAGTGTTAATTTCTGTTTGTCTCCTGCAAATTACCCTTTTACCCTAGAACAAATTAATATTTTCCCTGATAGTTACATTTCTACATGTGCACATGCCGAGCTTTGCTTTCAGTTCTTGACTTGCCTTTCTCATCTTGTTCCTGTCCTTCTTACTTTCTTGTAACTGGATCAAGAAGCAGCCTCTAATTCTTTGACTGTTGTTTCCCCTCCCACCCCTATCAGCTATTGTGATGGGAAAGTCTGGAGAGCTGTGACATTCTAATGGACTGACAGTTGACCAGTGAGGAATATTTGAGAGCTACAACAGCGCACAATAGAGCACATGGGGCAGGGACAAAACACGTCATTTAGACAAATCATACATATATGTGTACACAGCACTTTCTGTGTTGTATGCATATCTGTCATTGTTGTATAGTACTTGTAAGAATTGACTTCATCTTCTCCATCCATTGATCCCTCCATCCATCCCTCCATTCATCAATCCACTGAAAATACTAAAACTAATAATTTTCTTTAAAGAACCAACAGTTGAAGAATGGAGTGAAGAAGAAATGGAGGAAGTGTCTATTTCCGTTCACAGAGAAGAGATTTCTGAAGGTACAATAACGATTCAGGAATACTTGGCAAAAGCAAAATGTAATTTTTGTTTTGTACCAAAAAATAGTGTGGATTAATAGCTACTCTATTCATAAAGAATATTTTACCACTATATAAATGTTTCATATCTCACAAATTTTAATACTAACAAGATCTAGAATTTCTATTTCTTGCTTTTGAAAAGTGTAGCAGTTAATCCTGTTTTGATACAGTGAAAATAACGACGTATCTCTTGGATTATGAGAATTATCAACCCTTCTTTTTTTAACAAAAATTCTCTGTTGGAAGTTCCTCTTCCAGCAGGTTGCTTGGATGAAGTAATGGTCCTTCAGAATATCATGATACATTCTGGTTCCTCAGACCATTTAATTGTAAAATATGGGAACTCAATCTCAGTGCCATTTAAGGTGCTTGAAGTTTTTCCATTGGCTTCAGAGGGAGCAGAACAATTTGAATGTAGATTTTGTCACACCACAAGTGTCTATTAGTAAAGCACACTGCTTATTCTTGTCTTACAAATACTGTGTTGCTAACCAGGGCCATAAAGTCAGTAATAGATATCAAATACTTAAACTCAAAGTTTGTTGGGTTTTTATTTTTTATTTATTTTGCTCTTTTTAAGTGACTGAAGAAGAGTCTTACTACATAGAGGAGAGGGTAACTGTTCCTAAAAGAGTGGAAGCCCCACCCACTAAAGGTATATCTTCTTCATTACAAAATACTGGTTGTTTCTTCATTGAATGTTATGTTGCTACTATGTGTTTATCTCCACTTGTGGGTTGTTTCTTTTTGTATTAAGGAAATGTGTGCATGTTATGGTGATACTAACCCTCTTTGTAAAACTATGTACTATAATCTTTTAAAGTGCCTGAGAAGCATAGGAGAGTTGTCCCTGAACCAAAAGTTCCAGTTGCCCCTAAGGAAGCTCCAGGAGTTAAAGGTATAAACCAGTTCCTTGTCTGGGTGATGTGGCTTCAGGAGGTTTGTGTTTGTCTTACCGTCTTGCTTGTACGTGTTGGTGTGAAAAGTGTCTACTTCCAGTCTCAAATTGGTTGTCTCAAATTCTGTCTTGTGCTATGAGAAGTATTTTTTGTGTTAAATCAGTAAAACATATTGTGATGTGATAAACAGTCACAAATATTACACCTTAATGTTCTTTCTCATCTTACTAATTTTTCTAAAGTTCCTGAAGTTCATAAGAAAGCAGTTCCTAAAGAGAAAGTACTTGTCCCTGTGCCTAAAAAAATGGAGACTCCACCAGCAAGAGGTATATCAGTGGTTTGTTCCTGTTGCAAAATTATTTTTTTTGCCATGTCTGTTTTAACTTATATTCATGTTGATAGAAAATGTATCTCATATATCAAATTTCTTCAATGTTAAACCTTTGCTTCGATTCTTTTGTCTACAATGTGACCTGTGTCATCGTGATGAGATTTATATGTTACTTCATCTTTTATCTTATGCCTGTTGATGAAATCAATCAAATTTTCTAAAGTTGCACAATCTTTTTTAAGAACCTGCAGAAGAGCAAGTGCCCACTTTTGTGATAGAAGTTGAAGAACCTCCATCAACCAAAGGTAAACAAACAGAATATTTTTGTCATGGAGATACTTTTGTTTAGTCTTGCAGTACTTGTGTTTGGGCATTTTAATTAACTAATTTTTTTGTTTGTAAGTGTCTGTAACCTCTGTCTGGATTTCCCCTTTCTTTTGACTATTTATTCATCTTTGTTCTATGGCTGTAAAGTACACTCTTCTGAAGTGTCTCCTTTTTGTTACTGTTGAAGTTTACTTCATATTTTCTTTTTAAAAAAATCAGATTAAATAAAAAAATCTTACATATGTCTGAATTTCAAATACTGCAAATAAATATTCTTACACTTATTACTTTTAAGTGACTGAAGTGCACAGGAAAATTATCACGGAAGAGAAAGTTGCAGTTGCTAAGAAAGAGGAGGCTCCACCAAAAAGAGGTATATAATTTTTCAGAGCTACACAAGAGAAGTCTTGTTTCAGAATACTGATTTATATTTAGCATGTCTAATTGTCTAACACAAGATGTAATGTTTAGCATTTGCTGTCTTTTTTTATTTGACTTGAAGAAATGTCAAGTCTCTAGATTTTTGTTTTGTTATCTGATTATGTTCATAAACTGATTAATTTAAAATCTTTTAAAACAAACTTTTTTTAAAAAAAAATCAGCAGTGCCCAGGAAGATTGTGCCAGAAGACAAAGTACCTGTTCCAGTTTCACGAAAAGTGGCAGCTCCACCAGCTAAAGGTATACAAGTTCTTTTGAAAGTAGAGAAGACTTCTAAATATCAGATGTCCACGTCCATCATACTCACCATCTGCCTGGTTAATTAAATCCCAGTCTCTCCTGACTTGATTATAATTGAAAAGAACTTTTATCTTCTCCCCTGTAAAAGAATGCAGAAGGTGACAGAGAACAGTCACACACCTGCATTTCTTATATTTTCTAACTACTATTTAACAAAACTGACCATGCTACTTAAAGAGCTTTGGAAAGCTAAGTGGAGTAACTTTATTTAAAGTTAAATAAATCTGAACACATTTAGAAAAAAACCTACCAATAGTTTATAACATTGTCAATATTCAGTGAAAGGTTTCAAACTTACAAATCTGTCCTCTGTTTCTGTGATTTTCTTGTGATTGAAAAGTGATTTTGTTAGGTATGCTGTATGTGTGGTATTCTGTGGTTTATTCGTGTTTCTGAAGAGCCTAAAGACAAATTATTCCCATCTTACTTTCATCTCGATCATTCCATCTTACTTGATGATGTGTGAATAAGCTGTTTGTTTTTGATGTGCTGTGGTCTATATATTATTCAAGTATTACATGTAATAATTGAGTAGATAATATTTTAATATTTAACTCTATTTCTCCTGTTACTAAAATTGTGCGGTGTTTCAAAGTGTCTAATTTATCTGGGGAATTTATTCCTGGAACACCCCCAAACTGGTAGCCTTAAAAACACTTAATGCACATGTATCTACTATGAATTAGATCGTCTAGTGGTCTTTTTCTCTGCTAATTTAAATGTCTTTATGTTTGTAAGTCTGGTGTGGTTGTTATGTTTATTATAGGTGTTTTTGTTATGTAAATGTGTACTATTTCCCCATAATTTTTTGTCCATAATTATTTCCTGTAAACTTCAGAAAGTGTGATTTCTTTTAGAATTTAGTATTCTTACAATTACTATCTTTAAAGCGCCAGAAGCACGAAAGAAAATTCTCAAAGAAGAAAGAGTACTCATTGCGGTTCCAAAAAGAAAAGAGTCTCCACCTCCAGAAGGTACTCCTGCCCATGGATTAATTAATGAACAGATTGTCCTCATGCAATACCACCAGAGCTTCAGGCCTGCTGGTCTGGCACCTTTCTTGAAGTTCTGGTATTATAATCATAGAATCATTTAGGTTGGAAAAAAACCCTTAAAATCATTAAATCCAACCATTAACTCAACACTGCAAAGTCCACCACTATGTTCCATAGTCCTGAGGGAATCTTAAGAGAGTCTTTGAGAACCACTAGAGACATATTTTTTCCCAATTACTCTGGGTGGGGGATGTGTCAGAAAATAATAACTAGTTTTCTAAGAAACCCCAAATGGTATATTATTGGACATAATGCACCAGAGAAAAATATTAACTTTAGACTCTGTCTTTGAAGTACCAACAGAAGAAGAACACTGGGCTGTGTCAGAGGAAGTATCCATTTCTTTTCACACAGAAAAGGAGATTTCATACACAGGTATGAACAGATGAAAAAGATGCTATGTCCAAATTTTCATCTTGTTGTCTACTTAAAAAAAACCCCTAACCAACCAAGAAAAAAAGAAGACAAAACATGACTTTGTGTCCTGTGCAGATCACCAGTTTATTCTGGAAGTGGAGCTTGTAGAATATGACAGGACAGTATTCCATTCTCACAAAAGACATCTGCCTCAGAAGACAAGAGCCATGTACTGCTGTTCTGAAAAAGCGAATATGCTGCTTACGCATGGTGTACATTCTTTCTTTAAAAGGCAAACATAGTCACACTTTAATCTTTTAGAAATTTTTCTGCTCTTACAGGGAATGGCTCCTTACCATACCTGAAAAAAAACAAGCCACTTTGTAAAGCAATCCACAGAAAAGGAAGAATGCCTTCTTCACTGAACAATTAATTCTTTTGCCTTTAATTAGACCAGAGCTCTTATCCGTTGTTAGTCACTCTCAAGTTTTTCCTCTATGTGCTCCCTCATCTTTACCTAGAGCTTTCTAGGCAAATCTTTTGTTACCAGTGATTGAGGACTCTTGGTCTATTACTGCAAAGTGTCACTGCTGCGAAGAGGGCAATGCAGCTGACTGATTTTGTAATTGGTTGAATTTGGATTTTGAGTTCTGCCTGTTACCAAGCTTGACTTCACTGCTGGCAGCAGTGGATGAAACAAGAATCGTATCAGTTTCTTGTGCTGGGGTCTTAAAATGTTTGTTGTTACTTAATTGGATAGCAGTCTAATGGCTTTCATAATTACATGTCCAGTGTCAATAAATGCACTTGTCTTTTATGTATTAGCTGTGTATATGTAAGATACCTTTTTCTGTTTCCTGACAAGAATATTTTTGCTTTTAAACAACACTTTTGAAGATTCTTAAATGTAAATGTACTGTGTCTTTTAAGCGCCTGATGTACCAGAGAGGGCTATCATTGAAGAAAGAGTACCAGTTTATCCTCCTAAAAAAATGGCAAGACCACCAGCCAAAGGTATACTGGGTAGAGTATTGAAATATGGTCTAAATGTTTTTTTATGTCTTATATGTTCCGTGTACAGTGAATATTGATTTGTTTTCTATGGAATGTTTCTTCCTTTGGTTGAGTTCTTATTTGACAATGTCTTGTCATCCTTATTACTTGTAAGACCTATGTACTATATTTTAAGATTCTTTTAATTGATATCTTTTTAAGTGCCTGAAGTACACAAGAGAGTTGTCCAAAAAGAAAAAGTATATGTTGAAGTTCCTCAATATGAAGAGGAAGAAGAGATTCCAAAATATGAAGAGGAAGAAGCCATCAGATATGAGGAAGAAGTAATCCATTACAAGGAGGAAGTCCACCATTATGAAGAAGTTAGTCACTATGAGGAGGAAGGTCCTCAGTATGAAAAAATTCCTCAATATGAAGAGGAAGAAGTCACTCATTATGAAGAAGAAGCTGCTTATTATGAAGAAGTTCCTGAATATGAGGAGGAAGAGTCAGAAATTCCCCAGTATGAAGAGGAGGCTCCTCCATCAGTTAGAGGTATACTTTAATTTTAGGATTTGTGTGAGGAAAAGTATTATCTTTTCATTCTGTTAATATACCAAAGCTTTGTTTTAATATGTTTCAGTGTGCTTTGCAATGTGCCTTTTTTCAATGTATTTATTGATTAGTATATAGTGTAGAAAATGTGATGGCTCTATGTCCACTCTTTACTACTACCTCTATAAATGTAAATGTTCCATGTCATACATGTTCATTTCTCTTTCGTATGAAATCTGTATAGCCTTCTAAGAAAACACAACTAAGCTTTGTTTCATCCTCATCTGGGGTCTCACTTTTGCTATCAGGCTGTGCTTTAAATACTTAGAAATGTTTATGAGAATTCTGCAGTCAGGAACAAAAATACATTTATCTACAAAATTGCTAGGGTACTTGAAAATAAGTGATTTAGAAACATGAGCTGCATTGACTTCCTCTCAGAAATCTTTGAAAACCCTATTGTTATTTATTTGAAGGGAATAATGTACTTTCATGAAAGTGAAGGTGTGGACATTCTATTAAACTGCCATATTTAAATACTCTTAGTTTTAGGGTTTTTCCTTAGGAATAATTTTTATGGTACTGGCATAAATTTTCAACATTTTTAGTGCATGGTTAATATATGATGCACTACTTAGAGACCACAACTAGATCAAACCAAGGTCTTGGTAATAAAGATATTGACTAACTATATCTGGTTTTCTAATATTGCATAATCATCTAAGAGTACTTAGAAATCTGTATTTTCCAGTCCTGATTCAAATCATTCCATAATGTCTCTACCTCCAAAAGAAGCTAAGAATTTGTTTTGACTCATTTAATGAATGCCAAAACCATACTTAACATTGTTTGCACTAGAATTTTGACATACTGATTAGCACATTTTTTTATAGTAAAGGCCAGGCTGTAAACTGCAAAAAACAAGTTAATTCTGAACAGGAAGACTAGGGTTATCTAAAATTTCCTTTGACTCTTACCAGAGTAGTTAAGTTTATTTCATATATGCCTTAAACTTTTTTGCAGTATGCTCAGAGACAATGGGATTCTCTCCTGTCATCACAAAACTTGTATAGATTTAGTTGAGGCCTTTGCCTCACTGCAATTAAAGGGATAATCTGTTGATTCAACAGAGTCAGGATTTTATTTTTTTTCATCGAAGAAAGCCCCTCATAAACATTACCATTACCCAACAAATCATGTTATAAACTGATGAGTACTTATAATGTCTCCATAGTTCTGTGTTTGAGTTAGATCAGTTGATAAACTTGATATTCTTATTTTTTACATGTAGAAAGCACTTGGAAATTTCTGAGGAAGGAAATGTAATTAGCAGTATATATTCAAGTCATATACCAAATTGACTTATTCAACATGATCAGATGCAATCTATTATATGAATGAGAAATGTTAAGATCATAAGCTCTAGGGGGAAATAAGGAGAAGTAGTATCTAATACAGCAATTAAATAGTTGTTCATTACAATACTTGTAATAAACATCCAAAAATTGGAGGAAAAAATAAAATTGTATTTTTCCACGTTTCCCCGCCTTAACCCTTCTTAATCCTTTATATCTCATTCTAAAAAGCCAAACTTTGTCTTAACTTAATCTTTTGATCAGCAAATGAGCCTTTGAAGTTAAAAACATTTTTATTGATGATCTCAATGGCTAAGCAGGAAAAATGGATCTAATAGCAGTTAATATAAACTGCTCTTTTGTTTTGTCTTAATAATCAAAACACGTGAAATCATAGCTGTATGTTTTGGGTGTGTATTTGTGATACTTGCTTGCACTTTATGTTCCTGTTGTTTTAGAAGTAAATACCTAAAACTTTAATGATATCTTTCAAGTGCCTGAGATTCCCAAGAAGCCTGTTCCAGAGGAAAAAATAACTATTCTGAAGAAAAAGGAAGCTCTTCCAGCAAAAGGTATATATCATTTCTTTATGTTAGCAGGCATCCTCTGAATACATAATCCATTGTATTTTACAGATGCCTTACTTGATCTTTTTTCCATTCTTTTTGTGGGGGGCTCTTCATATGTATTGTTTGTACCACTGTCTCTTTTGTTTCATTTCTGTTTTGAAAAGCTTGTGGATTATTTTTTAACCAAAATAATGTTTTTGAAGTTCCTGAGGTGCCAAAGAAGCTTGTACCTGAAAAGAAAGTCCAAGTGCCGAAGAAGGAAGCTCCCCCAGCTAAAGGTATATGAACTTGTAATTAGCTGTGATCAGAAAGGTCTTCTAGACTTCATTTATCTTCTCACTTGTGTTAAACATTAGGATAGTAAAAGGATTGTTGCTCTTAATAAGTGTGGTTCTTTGCGTTAAAAGGATTGTTGCTCTTAAAAATTGTGATTCTTTGTGTTCAGTTGTTTAGTGTCACTGGCTTGTATGTCATGCTGTTTAAGATTCTTATGCCAAGCTCAATTCACAATATCTTACTAAGTTCCAGAAGTGCCGAAGAAACTTGTGCCAGAAGAAAAAGCTCCTGTTCCTGTACCAAAAAAGAAGGAAGTTCCACCAGCCAAAGGTATATCAGCTTTTGAATGAATCAATTTTTTAAAATATTTTTTAAATCAGTCTTTGTTGATCTTTTGTTTTTAATGTCATGTAGAGTGAAGAGAGTTTTCTGTTCTTGACAGTTCTTACTAATTGATTGATAGTATTGTTCTTTACCTTATGGTTCAAAAATGAAATTCTTAAACTACAATAATATTTTTAAAGTGCCTGAAGTACCAAGGACACCTGTGCCAGAAGAGAAGGTACTTGTCCCAGTGCCTAAAAAAGTGCAAGAACCTCCACCAGCCAAAGGTACACTAGTTTCTTGCTCAACTGTGTAATTCTAGTTTTGTTTCTTCAGTTTTAGAAGACTGAAAACAACTTTCTCATTCCTTATACTAGTGTGTTTCATACTGAACCAGTCACTGACCTGTGTCTGATCAGGACTCTGTATTGTGGCCGTTTCTGTTAGTCGTGGGTGCTATGCTTATTTTAAATGTTTGTGTCTTGTTTTGTCCCTGTCTCTTAGATCTTATATATCTAAATTATTTTAAATTATTTGCTGTTTCAGAAACAGATGCTCCAAAAGATAGACAATATACCTAACAGCCAGACTTCCCCCTTAGCCTTTCTACACCAATTTGTAATGCTCTAGTCTGTATGTTTGTAACTTTACATGTGTGTAAGTCTGTGGATAAAATCGATGTTATCTTTCATGCACGATTAAATGTTACTATATTTGTAAAGATATCTTAATATCAGTTGCAGAGTAATCATTTTATTATGATTCATGTTACACTGAAAGTTAATATCTTAAACTAAAATATCTTTAAAGTGCCAGAAGTGCCCAAGAAAGTTCCAGAAAAGAAAGTACCTGTCCCTGTACAGAAAAAGCGAGAACCTCCACCAGCCAAAGGTATCTCTTCTGAACATGTGGATGATGCTTCTTATTGTTTCTGTACATTTGTTATTAGAATTTAACTGAAGTATCTTAGCTGTTTGTGACAAACGTACTTGCTAATTCATACTCTTTTGCTTCTGTGTAAGTTGCCACTCGGTTTCTATGTTGTGTCTTGTTTTTTACAAATAAATACAATCTTTGACATACCAGAAATATCAAGACCTCCCCGTGAAGAGGTACCTATTTTTGTTCCTGAAGAAGAAGAGGAAGAAGAAGTTGTTCCAGAGACACCAGCAAAAGGTACACCATTCCTGCTTGAAAATTATCAGAGAGCTTTGTTCAGTTCATTAAAAGACCTTCATCTCCATTGATTGTTTCAAGCTGAACATAAACCTTCATTATCTCTCTGAAGGGAGTTTTCTTCTTATTATTGGTGTCTGTGACTTTGTTCTGTGGTTTTAGTAGATTTGGTGTTCTAAAAGTAATTCAAAATTTCTTGTCAAAATCAATATTTTTAAAGTGCCAGAGCTGCCCAAGAGAGCTGTCCCAGAAGAAAAAGTACCTGTTGCAGTTTCTAAAGTAAAGAAAATTCCACCAGCTAAAGGTATATCATAATGTGGTGTATACAGATAATTCCTCTCTCTTATGATTTCATATTTCAGAGAAACCTCATTTTAAAAGTCAGTTTATACTCATGTGAAGTCAGAGCCTTGGTTCTAGCACCCTACTGCTTCCCCGTAGTGCTTCCCCTAGGTCTCAGCAAGGGCTTGTCTGTTTTGTTATTAACTTCAGTAGCCTGAGAATCAGGCCTTGAATGATCTGCTTGTTTTACATTTTAAGTGACTGCTGTGAATGAAATAATATCAGTATTCAGAACTAATGTTTAATTTAAATTTTGTTTAAACAAAATACCTGGAATAGTATTTTATGGGCCTTTACCTGGACATTCTTCAATTCAGGGAGATCACATTGACATGTTCCTTGAGAGTATGGTAAAATCTCAAGCCTTGTAGCTAAACTTACATAAAAATGAAATCAAATCACAGCTGATCAATAGAGATAACCAGAAGATATATGCTAAATGTGAAATTCAGAGTAGAGGCAGACTATTGCAGAGGCCATCCTTTGGTGCTGAGCAAATTCTACTTCAGCAGCTCAGTTACATAGAAAAAAATTGAAAAGCGGACAGAGGAAGTTTTTTATGTAAAAAAATGAGATGCTAATTATTTTTTATGTCTCATTTGTAGCATATCTTGCTATTATTGGCAATGATGCTGTGTAATTAAAATTGGGTAAAGAGCTAATCCTTGTATAATCCTTATACTCAATTGCACTTGGCTTTTATCAGGTGGTAAAAAAATAACCAATAGAGTTTCCCTTACTTTTGTTACTATTCTTGCTTTGAAGTTGGTGTCCTTGTGTTTTATGTTGTGAACTTCTCTTTGTGATATTGTGAAAGTAAAGTTCTTAAAATAATATCTTCAAAGTGCCTGAGGTAGCAAAGAAAGTTGTGGCTGAAGAAAAGGTTTCCATTTTTGTTCCTGAGAAAGAAGAAGAGAAAACTATTCCAAAGGAAATTATACTAGCAAAAGGTACACAATCTTTTCTTGCAAGTTACTCATGAGATCATTTGGAATCATGAAAATTCATCTTTATTTCTTATTCTAAGTTGTATGTAAATCTTAATGATCTTTTTTGGGAGCTTGTGATCTTGTTTCATGTTTTTTCATGTCCAACTCACCTGCATTAAGCAGCAACCTCTTTAACTAGATCAGGTTGCTCAGAACAACACCAAGTCTGACCTTGAATGTCTCCAGGGATGTGGCCTCCACCACCTCCCTGGGCAACCTGTTCTGTATTCCACCACCTTCACAGTAAAGAACTTCTTCTTAATGTCCAACCTCAAACTACCCTTCTCTAGTTTAAAACCATTGCCCCTTGTCCTATTGTTGCATGCCCTTGTGAACAGTCCCCCCTCAGTTTTCTCATAGGCCCCCTTCAGATACTGAAAGACTGCTGTCCATTCTTCATGGAGCCTTCTCTTCTCTGAACAACTCCAACCCTCCCAGCCTGTCTTTGTAGGAGAGGTGCTCCAGCCCTCTGATCATTTTTGCGGCCCTCCTCTGGACCTTCTCCAACAGGTCCATGTCCTTACTGTACTGAGGGCTNTTGAATGTCTCCAGGGATGTGGCCTCCACCACCTCCCTGGGCAACCTGTTCTGTATTCCACCACCTTCACAGTAAAGAACTTCTTCTTAATGTCCAACCTCAAACTACCCTTCTCTAGTTTAAAACCATTGCCCCTTGTCCTATTGTTGCATGCCCTTGTGAACAGTCCCCCCTCAGTTTTCTCATAGGCCCCCTTCAGATACTGAAAGACTGCTGTCCATTCTTCATGGAGCCTTCTCTTCTCTGAACAACTCCAACCCTCCCAGCCTGTCTTTGTAGGAGAGGTGCTCCAGCCCTCTGATCATTTTTGCGGCCCTCCTCTGGACCTTCTCCAACAGGTCCATGTCCTTACTGTACTGAGGGCTCCAGAGCTGGACACAGTACTCCAGATGGGGTCTCACCAGAGCAGAGTAGACAGGCAGAATCACCTCTCTTGATCTGCTGGCCACACTTCTTTTGATACAGCCCAGGATGCGATTGGCCTTGTGGGCTGCAGGTATGCATTGTTAGCTCATGTCCAGCTTCTTGTCCACCAAATCCTTTTCCACAGGGCTGTTTTAAAGAATAATATCTTTAAAGAGCTAGAGATTTCTAAGAAAC
Organism: Baryphthengus martii; assembly: GCA_013396935.1. Taxonomy (NCBI): domain Eukaryota; kingdom Metazoa; phylum Chordata; class Aves; order Coraciiformes; family Momotidae; genus Baryphthengus; species Baryphthengus martii. The sequence continues at coordinate 7,743 of VWZK01010819.1, read as the reverse complement.
CTGTCCCAGAAGAAAAAAATGCCTGTACGTACTCCTGAGAAACAGGAACTTCCTCCAGCAAAAGCTATATAAATTTTAATACCTAGGAAAACAATGTGTTGTTCTTCTCATTCAGTGTCTCTATTTATTTTATTCTGTTTGTTAATTACGTTGGTTTCATGTCCTTGTTGTCTTTCTGTATTGATGTGTCAGTGCCTGTCAAATTCCTAGTGAAAAGTAAGCACTGAAATAATTTTATTTGTTCAAGAAGTCTGCCTATGGATGTAAAGTGTCTTTTGTTTTTATTTCTCTTTCATCCTTAAATAATTAAACATACATTCTGCAGATCGGTTCTTATTTCATTATGTCTGTTTGTGCATGTTTTCTGTTGTCTTTCTCATACTACTGGCGGATGACTTTCTTAAAATAAAATAATGTCTTTAAAGTGCCTGAGATGCCAAAGAAACCTGTTCCTGAAAAGAAAGAACCTGTTCCTAAAAAGGTGCCAGCTCCACCAGCCGAAGGTATTGAAGTTTGTAAATGCTGTTATCATTAATAGATAACATTCTTCATACAAGTTGTGTTTAGCAAGGGGCATTTTAGTATGTCTGTGTTGTGTTATATTTGTCACTATACTATTTGTTTGTTGTTAAGTTTGTGTTCTGCTGCTTATAAACTTCTGGGTTTGTGTCTATTTAAAAACTGTGCAAAACACTGAGGTTAGGTCCTATCTTTAAAGTATCCAAGATGCCTATGAAGGTTGCTCCAGAAAAGAAGATACCTGTTGCCCCCCCTGAAAAAGTGGAGGTGCCAGCTGCAAAAGGTATATATACTCCTGATTATAATTTTTTTTTTTTAATGCTGAAAGTACTCTTGATCTTCTTTCTAACTTTTGTCTCTGTTGTATGAGATTTTTCTTTGAATTTGTGTTTAAACTCTTCATTGTCAATGTTCGTATTGTAGAACCGTAAAGCTGTTTGTGGTTTGTTTTTTTTTAAGTTATACTGCTTTAAGGTATTTTTTAAAAATTCCTAAAAGAAATCCATATCTTTAAAGTCCCTGAGGTTCGTAAAAGAGCTGTTCCAGAAGAGAAAGTGCCAGCTGCTGTGCCCAAACCAAAAGAACCAACACCAGCTAAAGGTACTGATATATTTCTTCTTATTCATCTGAAATATTTATATTTCCTCCTCATTCCTAAAATCTTCTGTATTATACATACTGTTTTAGCAACATGTTCTTATATTTTAGTATAACTTACACTTGTCGTTATAGTGTAGGGTTTTTGTTCTTTGTGGAACATCTTGACTAACTGTGAAAAAAAGAAACAAAAAAAACCCACAATTGTAAGGTAATAACAATAATACTGTTTCTAAAGTGCCCCAAGTATCCAAGAGTCTTGTCCGGAAAGAAAAAGTCACCGGTCCTGCCCCTGTGGTGGAGAAGTATGAGTACGCATATGAAGAGTATGAGAAGTACGAGACATACGAAAGTATTGAAGAGTTTGAGAAGGTTCAGGAAACTGAAGAAATTGAGGCATATGAGGAACCTGAAGAACCTGAGGGATATAAGGAGCTTCAGGAACAGGAATATGAAGAGGAGGCTGAGGAGAAAGACATCTATGAAATGTATGAGTTTAAGGAGAAGGAAGAGATCCATGAGAAATATGAGGAGCTATATGAAGAGGCTTACGAAATCCAACCAGCTATAGGTATATCAAGTCGTGATATCTTTATTCTAATAGTTTATTGAGTTCCCAGCTACTGCTTAAGCCTCCTTTGGATGTTTATTTGCATTTTGCCTCATTTGTAGTCATATGTGTGTCTGTTGCTGGTAATGAGAGAACCATTGAAAGATTATTCCTCTTGTACTCCTTCCTAAGCAACTTTCCCCTTCAGAGTGGAATGGGAGGATTTTCCCATGTGACTGCCAAGAGTGAGCTAGTGTGGATATGGCACTAGCAAAATAAATGATAATTTTCTGATGCAGTTCAGCTTCAGCCCAAATTGAATATTTTTATATGTCAATATTTGTTTCGTTTGCCCAGTTTAGATCCTGTGAGTTACAGAGATGTTATAAGTAATGTAGGAGCTTCCTTCTCATCATTTAGATTTATGATAGTAAGATTTCTTATGCCAAAGAGAAAGTGCATCTCAAACACGCCAGACAGTTGTACACTGATATTCCTTAGCTTTCATTGCTCAAGAACTCTGATGTAAGTGGCTGTTCAATTGTCTCTGCATAAATGATGAGATGGTTCCTCTTCAAATGAGTGATTGTTCTACTTGTAGTCTTTGTGTCTGTTGTAATTCCTCATAAATAACTTAAAATCCATAACTATATATTTTTTAAAGTGCCCAAGGTGCCTAAAAGACCTATGCCAGAAGAAAAAGTACCTGTTCCTGTGCCTAAAAAAGAAGCTCCACCAGCAAAAGGTACATCAGCTATTAGATAAATTTAAAAACACAGCCTTCTGCCTGAGTCTCTGAATCCCCTAAACCAGTAATTTACCTATTCTGATTTGACTGCTAGACCCTTAACTTTCTTTCAAAGTACAGTCAAAGACAGAGATTAAGTTACTAAAAAAATAATACTTCTTTAACAAATCAAAATTGAGATAAATTACTTTCTGAGAACAAAGGAGGAGCAGGCAGGACCTTCAGTATTTAATTTTTGCCATCACAATATAAGTGGCATTTTACAGTTATTCAAAACAAGTAGATGAATAAATTAATAAAAGTCTGTAGAGCTATAGCACCCTATCAGTGAAACTCTAGTTTCCTACAGAATCCGAAAAAATTAGGACCTTCTTCAAGCTATTAATACGCTGGAGTGTATACAACAACCTAAGTAAGAGTTCTCTTTATCATACTCTACAAAAGAACAGCAGTTGTCAGTGGTTGCTACTAGAATTTCTGTACTGGAATGGACCTCTGTAATTTTCCTATCAGAACACTTAATTTGCCAGAAATTAATTTGGTGCTAACATTTAAAATTGTCCCTTATGCAAATTATCAGCATGAAATCATTGGAAAATGGTTTTGGTTGTTTTTTCATAAAGACATGGAGTTAGTTGATAAGAAATTTAAACCTTACCATATTCTCAGCTGACATTAATTAGAGCTGTTAGTTCATGAAACCTCATTTTTAAGGCTTATCCTAGTCCAAATTTCACCCAACAAGAGCAGTGTTGTTCTTTCAGTGAATACTGAAGATTCTAGCTACATAAATCCAAGCAAAACAGTCTGGATAGGTGGTTTACAAGGTCACCACTCGATAACAATTGAGGATACTGTATGTTGTAGTTTTCTAAATTTTCTGATTCTTTGCATTGATTGCATTTTGTTTAACTTTTATTCTTACATAATATTAATTCTGTGAAAGTTCTTAAAAAAAATACCAATATCTTTGAAGTGCCAGCAGTGACAAAGAAACCTGTTCCAAGAGAAAAAGTACCACCCGCTGTTCCTAAAAAGGAAGTGATTCCACCAGATAAAGGTATACTTTCTCTGCACTGTCTTCATGAATCATGAACTCTAATTTCAGTCTTCATTTCTTCATTATTTGTTGAGATGTTTGTGAATGTGTCCTGCAGTGTGGTTTTAACTGTTGGTGATTGAGTCGTCTTTCCCTGTTGTTCTCATTTGTTGTAAGTATGTGAGAGTTGCTTTAAAAAATGTGTGTTCTGTCATTAAGCTACACATGAACGTCATTCAGAAAGAAAGAACAGTTTTATTTCTTCAGAAAATGAAGGAGATTCCACCATCCAAATGTATGGCCATCTTTCAAGAATATTTTTTAATATGTTATTCTTCTGTCTAATCTTCAAAATTAACATAAATGTTCTTCCGTAAAGTATTTAATCCTTTGTTGTTTCATGAGTCTTCCTTGTTTGATTTGTTCTTTTTCTTTCTAACTTCTTCCAAATAACTTTGAAATCCCTAAAAATATATTATATCTTAAAGGGCGAGCTGTTCTTAAAAGAACTGTCCCTGAAGAAAAGAAACCTACTCATACAACTGAAATAGAAATTCCACCAATGAAAGGTAAATGAACCTTTGATATGAGATTTTGTGGAAAGGAAATAGTTATGTCATTTTTCCCAGCTCCCATCTTCTAAAACTATCTCTACATTCTTTACACTATGACAAGAGTATGTAGTCTCTAAGTGCAGATTCAACTCTCAGTGATAAATTGAAAAGTAAGAGGCAAACATTTCAAATATGTGCTATACCTATGCTAAACAGTAAATACATTGATTTCTGAATGAAAACATGCTGAGGAGGTATCATTTCTTACACTACCAGTATGTAGACCTTCGGTGCTTTTAGATTTGTAATATAGTTGTGAATTTAGTTTAAACTGGGCTTTGAAGCCAATACATTGGTCTTGATATTGGTGAAGTAATAGGGCCAGAGCTAGTAAGTTAAAACCATTAAAGCTGTGACACATATCAGAAGGAAAAGCAAAACAATACAGTGAGAAAAGGAAATGGCTTATACTCTTTGAGAGCGGAAATAATAGATTTCTTCACGTAAGTAATTGTTCCAGCAAGACAGTTCTAGAACTCTATTTCATTTTCAAAAAGGCGTAGTATTTAGGACCTCAAAGGAACTTAGTTTTCTGGGTTTGTTTGTTTGGGATTTTAAAAGCTGAAAATTATTTTGAGGTTACTAAAAGAAAGCTAATATCTTTGAAGTTCCTGAGTTTCCTAAGAGAGCTGTACTTGAAGAGAAAGTACCCACCATTATTCCTAGAGAAGAGGAACCTCCTTTGTATGAAGGTACATCAATGACATACCTACCAAATAATAAATTGCAGCGAATGTATCAATTTGTGCTCTAGTTTGTTATTTAAAGCATGAGACAATTTCCATTCATTTTTAAAATTACGTAAAAGTAACTTCCATGCATAACTTTGAGATTCTCTCTCCCCACAAATTTAGTTATAGTTTAGCATTTTTTAAATGTTATTTTCTCCTCTAATAATGGGAGAAAGAAGCATAAATAAGAAAGAAACTAAGTTTCTGATCCAGGAAATCACTTCAGCCACATTCAACCAAAGAAATGAACTTAAGTAAACATTGATTTAAGAACCATCCTGAGTAACAATGAATTTTTGAGCTGGGATATAGACAGTTAATATCAGATGAAGATATGTGAAATAAAATTGCAATTTCTTACTAATACACAGAACTAACTAACTGGAAAACAAAAATGAAATATTTCTGTAAACTTGTATTTTCTAATTGGGAGTGGTCATTTTTAGCACTAGTAGGTAAATGATCAGGCTGAAATGAGATATTTAAATAATTTATGTTCAAACACCTCTTTGTCCATATATATGTCTGCATTTTTGCATTATAAGTTGTCTTTCTAATCTTGTCTTGTAAATAATATTAAAATATGTAACATAAGCTAATATCTTTAAAGAACCTGAAGTTTATGATGTTCCAACAGAAGAAGAAGTTCCTGTTACCATTCCTAGTGAACCAGAGCCTCCAGAAGCTAAAGGTACATCAACTATTCCAGCAATCCATAAAGCAACATGTCCCCTACAAATGAGTTATTCATCTTCATCATTTCATTTGTGTGTTAACTTGTTATTTAAAGTGTTAATTCTAATGTTTCCTTAGATGCAATGTGTCTGACATGCTTCTTTGTTACTTACATT
>VWZK01010818.1:334241-426814 GCA_013396935.1 Baryphthengus martii | reverse complement strand
TCCCAAACCATGGGAGACCGCGTCCCGCAAAAGCGGTTGGCTCTTATTCTGGTGGAATCATGAGTTTTTTGCTTTGCGTATTCAGCATCTAAATATGCTGACTGTCGAAATACTGAAGGCTGGGAAGCGCTTGTTGGTGTCTCGCATCCGTTTCACTGCTCTGTGTACCTGCATTGTATTTTAAAGTTTATTTCTCCTTGACTGCTTTTAGAGTTTTACTCTACCTAGAATCTAAATGTTGGTTGAGGTCATGGTGCACAAAACGATGAGACTACCAAAACAGAATCCAAAATTTAAAAATGCGTGATGCGTCAGGAACCCTAAAATATGTTTTTAAAAGACGGCGTTTCTAGGAATTTTAATAGTGCGGATTGGCAAATCTAATTCGTGACAGCTTCTGTGTGCGTGTTATGAGTGGGGTATTTTTTGTTTGTTATGACAACTCATTTCTTACTTGAATTAATATTAGCATTTATTTTTAAAAAACATGTAAATTTTTTTGAAGGCTAATGGTAAATAAGTGACAGCTCTGACCAAATTTACAGCGCAGGTAAGGACATGAAGGAAAGGTAAATGCCAGAGGGGATCGGTCCCGTGACACATGTGCAAGGCTGTAAATTGGTTGAACGTCCAACCTGTCACTTTCAGGTCCTGGTTTTGTAAATATTGCTTAAATTTGTCAGTAATTTGCATTTTGTTAAAATCTTAAATCGCTTTGACGTTGTACAGCGTGTAAAGGAAGTGTTGTAGGACAGATTCCTTTAAAAGGACATTGTCGCGGGAGTTCTCCTGCTTATTTCATCTTTGTGCTTCTGAGGATCCCCAGAAACGTGCAAATGAGCACTGCCCGTTGCCAGGCTGCTGTCCTCTTTCATGTGCATTTTGGTTTGTCATTATAGGGGTGCTGATGAGCGGTGTGCTTTCTGGCATTGATGTATTTTTCAGAAAAAAAGAATTGAAGCATTTGTTTTGAAAAAAAGAAAAACGTTTAACGAATTACATGGACTTTGCAAAGAGACTTAAGAACATGAAAGGTAGGTCAAATTTTGGGCCTGCAAACGTGACAATGTCCTTTTAACCTGCGTGGCTCAGCTGAGACATTCCCGATCCTGGTGAGGTTACGTGAATCAGCAGCAGAAAGATGTGCAAGTGGTGTTGCTAGTCATCGTTAGTAGCTTACCGTGGCTGCAGTTTGGTGTGTTTTCTAATGTCAGCAAACAGTGGGAGCCTACCTTGAGATCTCTTATTACTTGTGCTGTGGGTACTGTAGCTCCTGTCAGTCGGGCAACATCAAAGGTTGTTTTATCAGAGATTTAAAATAGCTCATAACCATAGCCTGCAGGGTGTCATGGAGAGCTGGCTCCGGCCTCCAGTGCCCGATGGCATCGGCTTCAGCGCTCCTCCCTGGAGTGGGGCACGTGGAGGTGCACCTTTGCTTCAGGAGGGAGAGGAGGTGTGGGTAGCATTTGGGACGGGGGGAGAAATTACCCTGCTTAGGTAGCTCTTTTTCTGTCCGGTTTAAAAAAAATCCAACAACTTCTCATGCTTATGTTGGTCTGATAATTTGTAAGTCCCCGTGCTGCCGGAGGTATGGAGGTAGCTCAGGTAGTTCACAACCCTTCCTCTTCACACATTCATGACTCTTCCTCTCCTGTTTTGGTTACAAAGCTGGATGATAAATTCACTAATCCTCTTGTTTGTAAGACCCACGATCAATTGAAATACTTGTGCGTGGCGCTGGCTTCCTGTTGGGTTCTGCAGCTGAAAACTGGTTTTTCAATTTCCATGATTTTTTCCGTAAAGGCTGGACTAGAATAACATTTCGATGCTTATTTTTTTTTTCCCCTCCCTGAGAGCAACTAGTCCAAGTTGCAACTCTTGTGTCAGCTACATGGCAAATAACTGCTGCGTACAGACCACGGCTCTGTCTCTGTGCCCTTGATACCTGGTACTGTTTTAGAAAATCTCCAGCAGTCACTGGCATGGTAGCTGTTACTGGGGAAGAGCTTTACCACCAGATTATTCCCATACTGAGGGGGGAAAAAAGCCCAAACTAACAGCTGGATTAGAGCTGTCACGGGAAACTCCTCCCCCCCTTAGATACGTGTAGATAACCTTAAGGGGCTGACTTGGACCCAAGCAAACCGGCCAGCTCTGAGCTAAGGTTTCTGAGCATCCCCGGTGCTCACCGGAGCTCTTGGCTGGTGCTGCAGATCCCACCCCGTCCTCAGGTCCCTGCTCACCTGCGCAAAGCGTTGGCGGCCCGAGCGGTGCCGGGAACGTCCGCTGCGGATCCAGCCGCTGTCCTGCGCGAGGTGCCGCCCGTGTCTGCCTGTGGGGGCCCAGCAGGTGTGGTGCAGAGCCAGCTGCTAGAGCGGGAAAGGGACAGATCCAGTGAGAAGCTTTAACTTTGAGTCTCCTGGCTTCTGTGAGCATGAGTCAGACCCTTAATGTTGTTTTAATGTATTGTTTGTGTTTGATTTTTAGTAAAAATTTGAACGCCGTCCAGGCTACAGAGGTTGCAGTGGATAAGAAGTTTAAAAGCTTTGGTTCAAGATTACAGGAGGCCGCGAGACAAATTAAAGACATGGAAATGAGGATGGAATGACAGGCTGCTATTTTGCCTCAGAATACGGAAGATTGTAAAGCATTGAGAAATCGAATTCATGACCCTGGCAATCAAGCTCAGATTAAGAAATGTCAGGTTGGTAGGGGTTCCTGAAAGTCTCCGAATTAGGATAAACCTGAGATTGTCTTCCCGTAACCGAGGGTCTAGGATGTGGGGGTGGATGGTGTGATTTTGGTTCTCCGTGTTGTGTGAAATGCCGTACCGTATACTTGAATAAGCCAGCTGTGTGAAGTTACTCTTTTCAATTAGTTTTATGTTTGTGGTGTTGAATGTCTGTTTTGAGTGGTTTACAGTTACTCCTCTGTGGCACCAGCAAGTTCCGTGATTTACTCTTAATGCAGGCGTGGAAAATACTGCTCTTAAGTACACACTGCTTCATCCTGCCGCTCCGCTCCGAGGGGCTGCTGCAAAGCCAAGCAGGCTGCAGCCTGACCTCGCTAGATAAGAAACAGGCAGGACATATCTAAAGGGGGGAAGGAGTAGTTTTTGTTCAAAGGGCTCTGATTCATAGTGAAACCGTGTCTTTTCTAACGCAAACTTTAAATAGTGACTGCCACAGCGGGTAAGTTACCCTGGGTTTACTTAAGCGTTGAGTTATTGTCTGCCATCGGGTGATGGGGGTGCTGAGGCAGAAAGGTTGTGCAACAGGAAGTCGATGCTGAAGTTCAGAAAGGATTTTGGCAAGCAAAGGTTTGCAGGGTTTTCGTGGTCAAGGTCACCGGGTGTATTTGAGTTCTGGGCGCTCCTAAAGTCTGAGTTTCTCTCGGGGAGGGTTTATCCTTCTGGTTGTTTTTCTGACTCCTGCCTGTGTGCTTTGGGCTCGGTCTGGCGCGCTGCTCGGCACCAACGTCGGGCACAAGCAGCTTGTGTGAAATCCAGAGAGAAAGTGCCGTGAGGGGAGAAGCGTACCACACCTTGATGTATTACAGAGAAAGCGTTGCTTTAAAGGGGTTTGCTTTGTGATGCTGTGTTTTGTGGGTTTTCTGAGAGGGCTCTAGTCAGAAAAGAGTTTCTTAAAGGTGACCGTTTTCTGTCTCACCTTCTGTTACCTGTTTAGCCTGTATATGCTCTTCTGTTGACAGAGGTGCTTTAGTTGTAGCTCTGGGGGAGTCATCTGTACCATATCTTTCCTCATTCATCTTCAACAACTTCAGTATCACAGTTCTGTGTTCTGCTGTCAATTTTATTTTAGCTGGCATTGAGACTTGTCGAAATGCTGCCTTGGCTGGACTGCAAGGACCGTGACCGTAACGTTTCAGCTGTAAAATGGGCCCAGTTATTCCAGGCGTTAGGAATAGGACTTGTCATCTCATTTTCACATTTACCTCAAGACAGAATTGTATTCTCTTAGTGCTCTTACACAGACGATTTTGAAAGAAACGTGAACAAGTCTATAATGTGCTTTATTTTAGGGTGTTTCTCAGTAAATGTAATGTTGGGTGATATAATTAAGTTCCCGTTAAAGGATAGTAAATATTCCCTGGATAACTGTGTGGTATTGCGTTGTGTGTTGGTGTGGTGCTTGTGTCCTGTACCACATTACGAGCGCGTGGTTTATTCCCTAAGAATGACGGTAGGGAAGCTGTGTGGCTGTTTCTCGTTCAAACGGGTAACAATAGTAATTTAGCAAGATGCATGATTTTAAAAAATGCTACTGAAAAGGCTTTAATTTGATTTTGATTACTGGATACTACTGAAGGAGTCTGTGTACCCAAAGTATTTCTAAGCATTTCTGTCACAGCAAAGGTTAAGAATTGGTGCTTTTCCAGCAGAGAATAGTTTTCCTGGGTGTTGTACCCATGGAGAACTTTACTGGTGAATACTTTTCACATCTGGATGCCTCTCTGCTATGCTGGGAGTGCTGCAGAGTCGGTCCATTGGCATCACCTCTTACTGGGAGATACTGGGACTAGAACAGAAAGAAACCAAACGTGCTGACTCTGGTTCTGTCATCTTCAAGTACAAAAACTTGTTGAATAGGTGAAGAACTGAAGTAGTGCCGGCCCATCCTCCCGCCTTGGTTAGAGGTGGATGTGAAGGTTTCGGGAGCAGGCCCGGCAGCTGCGGGTCACAGTCCCCTGAGCTGTGCTCCTCCGGCCCCAGTCTGGAGCTGGCTCCCAGTGGGGAAGCAATGTGCTGCTGCTGGTGAAAATCTCCTTTGCTTCTCCAGGTATCTTGTACAGCTTGGATTCTACTCATTTTCCATCCACTTAAAATGCAGGTGACAGTCTTTCAGGGCTTGCTTTTTGGCACAAGCTGGGACTCGGGATGCAGGGATTGCCCGTAGAAGGCATCTGGGAAACTTGGATCTTTTGATGTTGGATTAACTTGTATTATAAAGCAATAAGCAATGTTTTAAAGCTCACACTGCGACCAAAATCTGTTGAAATCTGCATACGAGAAATACCATGCCTGTTTCACTTTGCAGTATTTAAAACTACTGATTTTAAAAGAGGGGGAAAAAACCATGTACTTTATTCTTGTTTTCGCTTTTCCTTATCTCTTCAGGAAGTCCTTTTTTTTCCCCACCCACACTTAACTACTTTTGAGTAGATGTAATGGCTTAGTATTATTCCCTTGAGTACTCTTGTATATTTATAGCATCTATACTGTTAAAAGGATGCTCTCTAAATATCTTGTTATAAGGCCTACTTTTTTCATTTTAAAACTCCATAAAAAGGATATAAATGAAGTCTAAACTTCCAACTGGTTTTGCTTCCCCCAGATATTTAGTATTTCTTTGTCACTCTGCCACGTTCCAAGCACGATGTTGATTTAGGGAGGGATGTTTTTTTCTTCTTTTGTAAGGGTTTTCGATGGTGTATGAAGTCTGATGTGTGTGTTTAGCTAAGCTGCATGGAATGGCTCTGTAAAACTAAAGTCTAAGCAGAACTGTGTAGCTCAGCAGTTAGTCTGAACACTTAGACTCTGGATCTCTAGTAAATTCAAAGTTTTGCTGTTGTGGACTTCCAGTTAAATTTTAGTCTCAGCAGATCATCATCTTACAGGTACATTGAATACTCAGATCCTCACCGAGTTGCTTATGCTGTTCCGTAACCTATACTCTTACAAGCCTGGACAAGATATTTCTCGCTGTCTAGAGCTCACCAAGGTGTGGAGTCCAATCAAAACATAAATCTTGGATAAGATCACACAGACACTTCTTAGTAGTGCAGTAAGGATGTATTTCTAAAAAGCAAATCCACTATTCCCTTAGTGGTTTTATCCATCTTCCACCGCTCAGCCTCCTGAATGAATCTTCACGGCATTTATTTTCTTAGCTCTTCTGTGTCTGGTTGATTGCTGACTGTGAACTTGTTCCTGTTTTACTAGCTGCAGTCCTTGAAATCTTCTTCTGCCCTGAGAATAAGCAGACTAGCTATAACCTCTTGTTTTTATTACAGTTGCATGGCTTGAATAACAAGTCTTCTCTGTCTTTCCTAGGCATTCGACCTCCGATCATGAACGGGCCCATGCACCCGCGCCCTCTGGTCGCGCTGCTGGATGGCAGGGACTGTACAGTAGAAATGCCAATTCTGAAGGATGTAGCCACAGTGGCATTTTGTGATGCTCAGTCCACACAAGAAATTCACGAAAAGGTAATCTTTGAGGGTATAAAGTGTTTTAGAAAACACGGATATTTTCACGATTATAAACCGATCCGATGTTGTGTCGGCTGTGCCAAGGTACTCAGCTATTGCATGGTAGTTAATGTTGATCACCTTAGGGAGTGAGTTACTGGTCATTTCCAATAACTAATGAAACATGATGGTGAAAAAAATTGAAAATGTCTGTGTTGAAGTATGCCTTTGTGGAGTGTACGTCTGTATGCTTACCGGTGCACTTAGAGTCACCGAGAGAATTACCTCTGGGAAAATGACGTTATTATGATACTTCAGAATGCTTCTTGGAAACACTGTTTGTTGCCCAGCCTTCAGCTGGAAAGAAACATCTCAATACCGGATTGACTCTGTGAGGAACTTACAAGCTCCTCTCTTTAGCCAAGGAATTGTGAAAATTGGCCTAGGAGGCCTTGTGCCCTGAGAAGACACTGCGGGAGACATTCGAAACAAATGCTAACCCCAAATTTCTTTAGCAAATGCATTTAAAAATGTACTCTAAGTGTATGTTATTTGAGAAGTTACTACTGTTAAAGATTTCCTCGCTTAGAGGGATGCCTGGTTTTTTGTGGTGATGGCCAAGGGAGCCAGCTGGCCCATGCACCTACGTTTTCTCTTCAGATACTTCTTTCAGCGTAAAGTCCTCACGTCTGCCCCAAATCCTCGCTGATCTCTAGACAGCAGTAGAACTTTTTCACATCCATATTTCTGGAGAGGTAGAATTCATTTTGGTCAAGTTGGTTGGCTAGCAAAGTAAGCCTCACATGCCAGATACTCCTTCACCTGATAAAGGATGAAACCAGGCCTTACAGCTTCTGCGGAGGTCAAAGATGGAACGAATAGACACCAGAGGAGGAGCCAAGTACAGAGGAAGGCACTTCCCTGGGAATTTTCTTCTTCTTTTTCCTCTTAGTTAGTCGGTGGTGGTGTTTTGTTGTTTGTGAGGTGGTTTTTCTTGTGTTTTTTTCCATTTTTTTATTCCTTATAGTAATAATCTGCATTTAAAACACCCTTTTTTTCAGTTCAGTACTTGTTTCTCACAGGATAGTTAAAACTACTCTTTTTAGATGATTCTTGAATTATAAGCTAGATTCAGAACAACATTATACTTCTGATCTTGTGTATTTTTAATTTTTTTTTAATGTGTTTATACTGCCATATGGAAGACCATTTGTACAATGGGTGATCAATGGGAATGCATAAACTCAAAACCTGAACTTCTGCTTTGTTGTGACATTTTATTTTGAAACAGTAAGGTTTTACCAAAACCTAATGCTAATTTCAGCCTTTTCTTTAGCATCTGTTGAAAAAAGGCCTGTGGTTTTTGCTGTGCATGCAGGTGATGCTCTATTGTGGTGCTGAAGAGAACCTAAAAGTAACTAACCTGAGAACAAACGCAAAGAAGGGAAAACTTTTCTGTCTTCTGTGCATCTCTGATTACCAAAGAAATGGACTCTGGTTTCTGGTGTTTCGGTCTTTTTTAATTAAAAAAGCTGAATTTGTAATGGTCAAAGACAATAATAATCTGAGTATAATACTTCTAATTATGTTGGGTTTTTTTTTAATTGAGGGAAATATTCTGCCCAAGGTTCTTTGTCAGTTCCCTTTCATCTTTTTATATATCGAGCATTAAGATGTGATATAATGCCTTCTTTCTGTGTATTTCTTTTAAATCATGTCAAAGTTGCTTTGACCTTACTGTTTTCCTACCCCGTGCCACTGCCAGAAGGTTAATATGTGAAATAGCTGGATTCCATTTACAGTTACCAAATAATATCTGGTGAGTTGGTCATATAAATGCTCTTTCACCTTTTTTTAGTAGGTAATGGCTGTCTCCTCTTCAGGCAACTGCAGCACCTGCAGAGTTTTATGCTTTGCATACTGAAGTCCCCTCTGCTTACTCCTGATGCATCAGGAGCGGGGAATTCCTGGCTGGGGCGAGCGCCTCGCCTTAGACACGCTCCCCGTGTTCTGTTATCAGTGGGCTGTAGGAAATGCGCTTTTCAGAGCTTGAAACTGGAAGTCAGTGTATCTCAGATTGTAGCTCCAGAAAAGCACTTAAATACTGGTGAGTAGCTTGGGTAATCTGTTGCTGATCTTCACAAGAGTGTTTGTATTGAGCGGATTATCCTAAGGCTTCCATCCTTTGCTTTTTATTGTACCAAAATAACTCATTCTCGGTGAGCTCAGTAATCTATCTGGAAAAAGTATTTTCCCTAGCTACCAGCACACTGCCATAATAAAAATATTCACGGGACCAAAGAGTGATGCAGGCCTAAAATGTTTGGGTTTGCAAAGTGCAGCTGTTCTGTCAGGTAAGAAAGGGCTGTAACAAAGCTCACGCCCCCGAACTCCTTGTCCGATTGTTGTGTTACTTTAACGTAGACTAAGAGGTCATTTGTATCAAGTGTTGAGCACTGTTCACTTCCATGTGAAAATTGGTCACTGTTCCTCCGCGGTGGAAAATGGCTCTTTTCCACATGTCTATAGAGTTAAGTAGAGAAATATCTGTGTTTTAGAACTGCTTGTATAATACCTTATTTGGGAGTGGTGCTTTACTAAATATAAAAGTGTTTTCAGGAAAAGTTTTAAAATCCAAAGTTGCATACTTAAAGCAGTATCTAAAATGTTGATGTCTTTATGAATGCACATTCCGATAGCCATACTGAGTGGTGCTGGCCTGTTAATCAAAATACAGATTGTGGTATTTGATGGTCATTTGCAAAAGACTGTTCCCTGTTGTGAAAGAAGAGATGACTGAAAATCAGAAGGTTTAGTGTTGTGAAGAGCTTGCTGAAAGCAGAAGGTGAAATTTACTTTTTCTTTCATATATTTTTTGCTTTTAAGAAGAGATACCAAATTTCATAGAGTAGCAGATACTTTTAGATAGATTTTGGTGCTTAAGTTTCATTCTTAATAGAGATTGCAGTACTGTCAGAAGTCACTCACTGTGTTTAAATTGTTTTTATATTACAGTGAATCATGTGTAAATCGGTTTGTATAAAATATTTATGCTTATTTGTATTTATGTGCAGTGTAAACTTAAGTATTGACGATTAGGATCTACACTATGCAGTATCCTGGCTGAATAAAGTGCCTGTCGTGATATGGGCGGGTTCCTGACAGCGCCACGAATCAGAACAACCTAACGTGGAGCCGATGGCTTTGTGAAGAGAAACAGCTACTTGTAGAAAGCAGCCCAGACGGGCACTTTTGGAGCCCTAAGTACAGCTGGAGCACACTGGCCTTTCCTCTTAGTTTTGGTGGCGTTAGTTTCAGCTGGCCCCTTGGTGATGTTGTGTGGGGCTCTGGGAGCAGCCCCCAGGCTGCTGCGGCCCTCCCCGCCTGGCAGCTGCTGATCACAGGTTTGATGTGCGAGTCAAACAGTGCAGAGCCTGCTCAGGTCAGGTCAAGTCTATATTTTCCTTACATATTTGTCACCTCAAGTCTGGTGACACTGGAACATAACTTTTTCGGAGACAACACATCAGACTCCAAGTCCAAGAAATGCGATATGCTCTAGTTTCTGGGAGCCAATGAAATATAGGACTTTCTAGTGATGATTTTCTAGAAGTCTTTTTTAAAAAATAATGATATCTTGTCATTTTCAGTATGTAATTTACAACTACATTCCATCTCTGCATGGAAGTAGCTTGGCATTTTCCATACTGTGCTATGTTTGTGCTAGATTTCATCCAGAACCCCTGAGATCAGTTTCTCATCGTAAAATCTAATAGTGTATCTTTAGATGACCAAAGAAACGGAAACCTCATCCTTCTGTTCTTAATGTGTTAGCGTTTCTTTATGTTTGTTTTTTTTTTTTGTTTTTTTTTTAAAATAACCAAGGTGGTAAGATCTCTTCTTCAAGTAATGAGGCCTGTGTGCCGCAGTGACGACTATGTGACGTTTGACATGGTGACTAAAACAACCTGGTGATGAAATAAAGTGGAAAAAAAAGAGTTAGGAAAATGTTTTAAAAGGATTTCAACCTTCGGTGTTTGAGATTTAATAAATTCTTGGAAATAGAAACGCCTCCTGCTGCAGTGTCATCCATTCTCTAAGAGCTTTGGAGAGGTGGCACTTGGTGAAAGCAGAGGAGCCATTCTGAGGCTGAAGAACAGCAGAAAGAACTGTCTGAGCAGTTGTGGTTGGAAGGGGTGTCAGCTGGGTGGGGGACATTTGAGAGAGGCCTCCAACAAGCAGCGTGCGGCTGTAGCTTCGCCCACCGGCGGGTCTGAAGGCAGAGGAGTTGTGCAGATGGGCTAGGGAGGCCAGCTCCTGTCCTGTAGTTCAGCTCTTATCTCCGGTCCTTCCTTCCTTCCCCAGAAGCGCAGCTGTGGTTTGGAAGCGGCGCTGACGCCGCTTGTTCCTTTATCCCGGTTTGCCCGTCGCCTTTCCCCGCTAGGAATGGTGAGAGGGCGTTGCCGTGGACTGGGGCTGGTGTGAAATTGCTGGCTTGTTCGATGTGTGACCTCACTCAGGTGGACACGAGGCAGTACTTTTGTCATCGAATGGGTTTACAGCTTGCTGAATAGTGTATCAATCAGGTTCGTGTGAAAAACCCACATATATTCCCTGGTTCACTGAGGCAGCCAACAGTGAGAGTGCTTCTCGGAGTCATCAGTACATTACTCCTGTGCACAGCTATTTTTTCTAAAGATTATTTCCTTTTCCAGAACTGTTCATATTTATGCTGGTTTCAGTTTCGTCTGTTACACTCGCATTTAGCTCAGGTTTTGATTTTACTCATTGACAAGCCTCTCACGCTTCCTTGTGTGCGTTTGGTGTGTGTAATGACTGAGAATACAGTTTATACAAATCATTCCAAAATAAAGAAACTTTTGGTATTAATTTTTTTTCTCTATAAGCAGCATTATTAGCATTCATCAATGCTGAACGTTTCTGATTTCACATTTTCTGCTGTTATGTGCTGCCTGTTGGGTGTACTTCAGTCACATGGCCTCTTGCAAAAAGCAGGACGTTAATTTAATTATCAAATTGATACGAAATACTGCACAGTCACAGAAGATTACATTTTTGGCAGTGTATTTCCTTGCTAACTCATCTGTAATCCTAGAAGAGGCTCAAACACTGGGGAAAAAAAAAAAATATATATTTTCCCAATACTTTTCCATCTCCTCCTAGTGCCAAACCATAACCTAGATGGACCCAAAAATGTAGTGTAATGAGTCCAGAGCAGCGCTGTTGGAGCCCAAATGACAGTCTTGACTGTTAATAAAATGTGTGTGGTGGTGCAGGGAGGAACTGCTTCCCAAATGGAACATTGTGAGTTTAAAAGACCAACGTCTCAGCCCCTTCAGCTGCCACCCTTGCCCTGTTCGGTGCGGCCCTCGCAGCAGCAGCAGCTCGCGGTCTGCATGGACAAAGTGACAGACGCCGTTCTCCTTTTCCAGCCCGGGAGAGGAGGGTCTGGCTGTCACAGGGGCCCTGGGTGGCTCCTCATAAGGCGGGAGCTGCTTCAGTCTTGGCTCTCTTGACACTGCCCCATGGCCGTGGAGAGGCAGGAGGAAGCGTGTGGGATACGGGACGGTGCAGGACAGAGCTCAGTGGAGAGAACTGGCGCATCGGTAAGGAACTTGAGGACCTTGAGGCTTGAAGGAACAAGTGCTGTGAGTCGGAGAAGGAGGTTGTGCTGTAAACCCGGCAGTGTGACCGGAGCACAGGCGTCGGGGAGAAGTCTTCAGATGTACGCGTGAGAGGGTCAGCTGGCAGCGTGGCGGTCTTCGTGCAGACGGATCCCACCTGACGTCAGGAGACTTCATTAGGAGAGGTTTCCAGTGCACCTACCGCTCTGGAGAGCGCTGGTGTTGGTGTCGCACAGCATGAGGGAGAGCTCCGGCGGCGCTGGCTGCAGCCGTGGGCACCCAGGGGACAGCTGGGGTCAGACTTACCCCTCTCACCGTGCCTGGACTAGACGGTGAGGGGAGCCCAGCCTAGGAGGGCTGAGCTTGTGAAGTCTGGCCAAGCAGTGCCGAGAGGGGACGCGAGCCTCGTCTGTGAGTACATCTGAATTGTAAACGCCGAGGAGGTAAGGTGCAGTTTAAGCAAGTGACCGACACTGGCACCAGAACAAATGGATACAAGCTGGGCGCTGAATAAATTGAGGCTGGAAATTAGAAGAAATTTCCATATTGTTGAAGCTGTGAGATTTTTGGAACAACGTTCTTTTAAGAACTAATGGGACAAAAAACCCCTGAGGGCATTTTAGGTGGGCACTGGGGTTATTAGAGGGATTATTTCTTGTGTAGACTGCCCCAGGCATGGGCTTTGATTTGGTCCCTACCAGAGAAGCAAAACTAATGAACTGTTTTGGTTGGGCTTAACCCTGTGCAACAGCTCAAGGAAACCCGCTCTGACGAGCGCATCTTTCTGACTGGTGACTGCTAGATGGAATCTCCAAAGGACTTGTTTGTACCATTAAAATGAAGGAGTTTTCTGTGTGTCTAATCATTTCTGAGATCAGAGCCTACAGCTGCTCTTTGAATTGTGTTGTAGCCACGTTCTTTAACGATGTGTAATTTCTAATTTTTTCGCAGTTCTTACAAGTAAATCCAAATTCTGCTGAAAGGATTCTGGTCTTTATCTGACCTAGAATTGGGGTTAGGAATCCAGAGACACGTGTTGAAATGGCATAAATAATTTTGTGAAGTATTGAGTAAGAAGTGGTTTTCTTTCATTTTTATGGAGTTTGGTTTTATTTTCTTTTAAAATTTTCGTTTGTGTATTTTAATTTTTAAAAACTACTGCCGCAGATCTTGGGTTCCAACAGTTGCGGCTCTCTGTACGCAAGACTGTGTTTTGCCGCAATACCTCTTTTAAAAATGATTTATGTCGATGTTGATTATTGTTCCTGGTCCTGCAGTACCCTAGACGACGCTCCTAGAGCAGGAATAACTCAGATGACAGAATCTGTACGAGTACCAGACCCAGAGATCTATTGAACAAGAGATGTGCAGCCTGCGCAGAACTTTGGTGTGCAGTGTGTCACAGGGCTCTCTTGCAGCCCTTCCGTCCAGCTTAGATGTTGGGGTGATTTGTGCGAGTGTTGTATCTCCCGGAACAACTCGGGTGTCGTGTAGCGCACAGAGGAGTGACGGGAGGAAGTGAAATGGTCCAGTTTGCTTGTCAAGAAAGGGAAATATTTTCTGCTTTCTGAACGAACAGCTTGTGTCCGCCGTGTGGGTGTGGTGTCACTGGGGGTTCGGTAACGAAGTTTGAGACTGCTGGGCTCTCTTCTCCACACCCCTTCCTCCCAGCCTGTCTTGAGTAGCTTGGGTCTACTCTATCTAGCATAATTTGAAAGATACTCCAACCTTTCAGATCCTCTCAACTTATTGTCACTTTTTTGGCTCTGTCTCTCACAAGTTTTTTTCTACTGAAGCATTTTTACTTTGACACGGTTTCTCGGAGGTGCCATCTTTTTTTCTGGATAACGTCTAGTTTGGCACCTTTGTTGTACAAGTTGATATGACATGCAGTTTTCCATCAGTGAGAGCTCGGTTGCGGTATCAGGAAACTAAGGGGCGCGACACATTGTTCTTCTCGATGGATTTCAGCCTCTTGCCGGAGGGGTTCGTGGTGATGGTGGGATGTTTTCCATTCAGGTACGGAGCGGTTGGATAGCGCAGTGAGCGCCTGTCCCGCTGCGTGCGCTGGAGAGAGGTTCCTCTGTGGCTCCGTGGATTCCATGGTTTTACAGGCATTGCATACCTGAAAATTTGTTTATGTCTTTAAGCCGAGATCCTGTGAAAGGAAAACAATAAGGATTCTTTTCTTCCTTTTTGTGTTTTTTTTATAGGTACTAAATGAAGCGGTGGGTGCGCTGATGTATCACACTATCACTTTAACACGAGAAGACCTGGAGAAATTTAAAGCACTTCGAATAATTGTCCGAATTGGCAGTGGTTTTGATAATATTGACATCAAATCTGCTGGAGATTTAGGTATGACTATTAAAGACGTTACTTTACATCTTACACTTGCCTCCAGAAATCTGATATCGTCTAAGTCTTTGCATTAATGTTTTCTGTATAATCTGTACTAACGTAGTATGTAAGCTGTATAATTTTCTCATCCAAGTGTTTAAAAATCATTATGGAGATAACTGACATTAGTTAATGAAATGATAATATTAACAGCTTTGTGACATGATGACAGTCTGCCTGTTCAGTATAAACCTAAGGAGTAAGGCCATAATTTTTCATCTCTTCCTTTTTTACCCCAATTGTATATTTTAACTACTGCTGCTGTAATCCAATCACAAAATATAATTCCATCAGCATGGCATACTATTTCTGTTTGAATAAAAAATGAGATCATTATCAACTGTCTGGGACTTATTTATGATGCATGAGATTTAGTACTAAACCACTCCATAAAACAGAAATACCGATTTTATAGGCGATTCAGTTGTTGCTGCTTCGGAATAAATTCACACACTGGAACTAAGAAGAGACGGTGCTCGGTGTTCCACTGTAAAAAAGCAGCACTCTGATTGGTATTTTTCTTGTTTTAGGATAAACCATCTCTTCTGACCTGTAATCTACTGGGCAAACTACCGCTTGGAATAAATGTCTGCTTTTTCATAGCTTTTTTTTCTGTGATGATGCTGACCAAGTATGTTTCCTATTATCTTAGAAACATTTATTTCAATGTGACAATTCTTAGTCCTAATAATAACCCCCCTGATGCAGTGAGGAGCTGTAATATGGTCTGTTTCTCAGTCAATGATAGTAAAATAATGACCAGTTTCTAATGGCAGTGTAGTTTACCCAGCAGGCAGAGGCTAACAACTTCAGATCAGGTCTGAGGGCAGGCAGGGCTGAGCTCTGCGCCGTGGACCTCCTGCCGCAGTTAGGGGCATGCCTTGAGACCCACAAAACTCGTGTACGAGCAGAGGTTGGCCCGGGGTAAACCCTGGGCCGAAAGCCAGATCCTTGGTGCAGATCAAAGGCCTCGGCCTTTCAGGAGCCTGTGTGCAGAGGATACCGGGGAGGAGGAGAACCTCCGCAGGTGTGTTGGCTGGTTCTGCGAGTCTCCGGTCGGGATTGTAACTCAAAAACGCGTCCTTGCCGTTCTGCAGGCCGGAGTACGGCAGGTTTGGGAGACTCTCACTCCCATGAAGTGCTCGATGACCACGTTCCTAATCATCCAGTTCTGTGTTGCCATTACGCTGTTACACAGTTGGATCCATCCCGTTTGTGCATTCCACTATCTATGGAATACAATTGTCTACTTGGTTGAAAACCAGTGAATACTGGAAGGTTTACGGTGTCAAATCGCTGATTTTCGTAGTTAGGGTGGAACGGTTGGGTTTGAGCACTAACTCGCCACTGCTGGGACCAGCCACTTTGCATTTGTTGAACCAGTACTAATAATGTGCATCTCAAGGAGGTAATGTGAATGTTAATTGTCCTTGTATAAAGCTTCGATTCACTCTCGAACTACGGTGTGGAGTTACACCGTAAAGTCTGACGTATTCGTGACCTTCTGTAGTAATTTTTTTAGTTACTTTTCATAAAGCTGGCTCCTGAGGTTGTTACTGGATTTTGCTTCTAAGTATTATTCTCATGTTAGCACTTTTAAAATGAATGAAAACAAATGTTTCGTGAACAAAATCTTTTCAGCTCTGGTCTGCTTATTCTCCACTGCATTAATGGTTGACCAGAGAATAGGCAGGATTTGTGAGCGTGGCTGGATGCAGGTGTAGGGATGATGCCCGCTGACTCCTGCGGTTTTCAGCACTGAACCCATGCCCAGGGTGACTGAAAGCGGCGGGAAAAGGAGAAAGGGAGGGGGGCACAGAAGTGAGGGATGTGAGGAGAGAACGTGCTTTCTTTTCCTATGTGAAATGTCTCAATTCTTCATATCCTTGTCTCTCTCACTGCTTTTTGTCCTTCACCATGTCTCTGCCTTTCAGAAGTTAGCTGGTTTAAGTTCAGAGGAAACGGCGGAAAAACAAATCCCTACAGTTTAGGAGAGAAATTACCAGTCTTTGGTTCCACAAGTTTCCTAAGGAAATCTGTTAGGGAGGAAGGTATAAGATGAGTTAAATTCCTTATTTCTCCTCCCAACCACATAATATAAATCTCTAAGTTGCTTTTAAAGCATTACTTTGTTGTGCCAGCTATCAGCAGACATGCTCATTACATTTGTTTTGCCAACTAAACCTGCGTTTTTGCTCCATCAAAACAAATGCAGCTGTTTAATATGATGCACTTTAAGGGATGTTGTTTGTCTTGTACTTTTCCCCTCACTTGCGCTTTTTTCCCATTTTAAAAAAATGATGAGTTTCATAGTACCGCTGATGTTAGCAGGGTGCCGAGATTAATATTCCAGAAAATGATGCTGTTTTATCTTTCTGTAAGTCTTAAGACCAGTGACTCAGCAGACAGTCTATCTCCACAGCAGAGGAAAGAAAAATAGTTCTGCAGGCTGCTTAAGTTGTTTTTTTACTAATCTAAAGAAAGCTGTAAAAAAGTACAGGGCAGCAGAATGAGAGCATTTGACTGCAAAACATAGATAAATATGGTATGAGCCTATTATTTTTCAGATTATTTTTATTGCTGTTACTGAAGAGAATGATGTTTTTTCCTCCTTGTTTCATAAGATATGCTGGTATTAGCTGAGGACTCACTGAGTGTTTATTTATGTAAAAATCCAAACAACTAGACAGTGAAAACAGTACTAGGGTGTTTTTTAGGATACAAAGCTTTTTTTTTTTTTTTTCTCCACCGTGAAATTACACTGTATGCTGTTTGTGATCTCAGTCAGCAGAACTGAGAGACAAACATTTGTGGGAGCTGATGATTAGAGAGAAAACACGTAGTAAATATGAAGGATGAAGAGAGACGTCAAAAAGGACACAAACTTTTCAAGTAAATATTTTGCTTAACAGTTGCACATGGAGTAGTGGAAGGTAAAGAGCAGAATGGGATAACTGGCATACAATTACCGTCACTTGTGGCCTGATCTGCTTTTTGAAGTAAAAAAGGAATATTGTGAGTCTGGAATCAATCCACCATCCACACTTGTCTGTAGAAATCTCCAATGGTCTTTTAGCTGCGTGATGTTACGCCCTTTTCAGCTGGTAACTTCTCAGCTGTTGGGAACGTGGACGTAACTTTGCGTTACCTTTACACGCCATGCAGAAGCAGATCTTCTGTTTCCTTAGTGATGATTAGATGGGTTATCTCTTTAATTCAAGGGGCCAGGAAAGGACTTGGATTCTGTTTGTTGCAATTGTACAAATCCGTGTGCAGCAGGAAACAAATTGTCCCTTCCTGTGACGTGATCACCAATACACGAACTGGAGATGCTAGCGGCCGTCCTGTGAGGGCTTTGTCAGAGTTGCTGTCGTTAGTAATGATTTTATCTTTTTTATCACTTGTATAGAAAGCTTTTGGGAGTGTCTGTGCTCCGTGGTGGAGAGCTAACTCTACACAGTTAAACCTAAACACTGCTCGTGAACCGCACTGTTGAGAGCAAGGGAGATTTCTCTTTGCTATTCAACGCCCCTGGCTCAGGGTGTGTGTGAAGTGCCTACAGAGTCCTCCACTTGTGCTCTGAACTACCTGACATCTTCCATACTTCCCTTTTGCGGTTTCGGGGGTCTTGTTTGCTGTTTGCATTAGTTTGCAAACACGATCAAAAAAAATCAGAAAAAAAAAATGTGTTTACACGTGTTCATCAGCTATGATGTCAAGCACTCTGTCTGCCCTTACAGCCGGAAGCTTGGTATTTGTGCAAAATAGGTGCTGAAATACCTGTAAGTCTAAACATCGTGCTCCTGAATTGCCATTAAATGGGAAAAAGCGAGAAACATTTGGCAACCGGTGTTCTTTCCCGCCGTTCTCTGCAGGGATCGCGGTGTGTAATGTGCCAGCTGCCTCCGTAGAAGAAACAGCCGATTCTACCATGTGCCACATTCTGAACCTGTACAGGAGAACCACCTGGCTCCACCAGGCCTTGCGAGAGGGCACGAGAGTACAGAGCGTGGAACAGATTCGAGAAGTGGCTTCTGGAGCTGCCAGGATCAGAGGGGAGACCTTGGGCATTATTGGATTAGGTATGTTGGCTTGGAGAGGTGCTTTCATACACCTTTCTTTCCCTTCCTGGAGGAAACAACAAAATTTGAGCTATAAAAATGAAATGCTTGCTGCACTCCTTTCCATGTCAAGTATTCTGTGTACTACGACTTTGTTCCTGGTGTTTATGTATGTCAGACGTTTTCCCCTTAAACATCATCATTTCCCTCAGACAACTTACTTTTGTTCCTGATATCCCCTGAATTGTTAGAGCTTCTGTACATCTTCCTGCTGCCGTGTTGCCTGCTCTCGGGCACGCTGCTTGTAAAAGATGGAGACACCATCGCTTCTCTTTTCCAGGACAAGGACCCTGCTCCTTCAGCCCGGTGTCACTGTATACGCTGTGCTTCTCATCCATTCTGTTTGTGCTTCCCCGCCCCCGCTTTGCTGGTTTTAACATACCTGAAAAGTCTTTGCTGCAGTAACAGCCTGCTGAGCAGTTATTCCATGCGTTTGGTTGAGCTGCACCTGAGATTGTGTTTCAGCTCAAACGAGAGGAAAAAATGTATGCAAGGAGGTTTGAAATGTTTCCAGACCTAATAAAATCACCTGCTTACCTCTCCGAATGGCCCTAAACGTGTTTCAGCATCTAACAGATGGACAGGCTTGCCTGAGATGAATTAATTACTGTCTGTTACAGAATTGGAGAAGAAAAACAAGAAGTCAGTTTCTATATAAAAATTATTCAGTCATATGCTTGTCTTATCAAAGATCTGATAGATTGTGGATGTAATTGCTGTGGTATTCATCCACAGGAATTAATAATACGATTTTGACAACAAGGCATCATACTTCAGTGACTGTTCCAGTTACCCATCGCTGTCAAGTAACTCAAGCCATGAGCCCTTACTTTTGGAAACTGAAAATAGCCTGCTGTTGCACTGTACGTGTTTCAGTGAGCTTGCCGCACGCCATCTTCGCAGTCAAATAATTGCCTTTAAAATACGACTTTCAAGAAGTTAGCCGTGAAGCTGCTTTCTCAAATCCGTACCTGTGCAGTTATGCACGGCGCTTAAACACGCGGCGGGTGTTGCGCTCACAGTCACAGCACCTGAACAGAAACCACAGGCAGTCGCCTGCAGTGTTTTAAAAATGGAAATGCACACCTCGTTTTTGAGACTGAAGCCTCGGCTCCCGTGCTGGGTGCCTGTTTGCTGGAGGTGTCCGTCCTGTCGGCACCGTGCTTTTTGTATTGCGCACGTTCCAGACAGAAATGAGAAAAAAATCGTCGTTCCATACTGACTTCCTTAAGTGAATTTTGTGTGTGTGGTTTTTGTTGTGAATGACTGAAAAGTTATCGAGAAACAAGCGGATAATGGGATTGCCAGTGTGTGTGTAACGCTATGTAAAATGCTAGGGTTTGATTTTAGTTTTAGAAAGCAAGCCAACAGTATGCATGGTATATTAAAAAGCGAGCAAAATCTGATTTTAGAGGTACACATCTGTCAGTTACTAACCAGTCATTTTCTCTAGCCTTTTATCGTTCCTGTTTCTTTTTCTACAATAGAATATTCAGAATTTCAAGGAAAACAAAGTTTTAAAGTCAGTTTTGAAAAACTTTTTATGTGCATTTATGTGAATAGGCACAGCATTATGACTGTGCTCTGCTCTGGCAAACTCCTCTATAACTACCTATTAATGAGGAATAAAAAAGCAGTTTTAGAAGATGCAGAAACGGGGCCGTACTAGACTTTGTGTTTGAGCACTTCAGGCACTTCAGGCTGTGATAGACACTGTTCTGTTACAGATCACTGCAAGAGGCTGCCTGGCTCTAGTTTCAGGCTAAAATACGTATTTATCACCACCTTCAGAAGGCTATTGCCCTTAGGTTACATTTCTCTGCTAGTGGCCTCTTCCCATGTCTCTAGCTCAACCTCATGTTATTATTTAGACGTGGCAGCATCAGAAGGGATGAGCCAGAGAGGCAATGGAGTGGATGTGTTGCGCACCGACCAAGCAGCTCCTGTCGTCTGTTACCCAGCCCATCCCTCTGTAGCTCTGCGGAGTGAGTGCTGCTGGTTCTGTCCCCGGCTCTGCAGAGTGAGTGCTGCTGTTCCTGTCCCTGGCTCTGCAGAGTGAGTGCTGCTGGTTCTGTCCCCGGCTCTGCAGAGTGAGTGCTGCTGGTTCTGTCCCTGGCTCTGCAGAGTGAGTGCTGCTGTTCCTGTCCCTGGCTCTGCAGAGTGAGTGCTGCTGGTTCTGTCCCCGGCTCTGCAGAGTGAGTGCTGCTGGTTCTGTCCTTTCTCATTAGTGCACGTCTGAGATCATCTCCTATCTCACCCACAGCTCTGTTTCTCTAGCCTTGTCTTAAACTTGCAGTCTTTTCAGCAGTGGGTTGCTTAAATTTATCACTCTGCTGCTGCAGCAGCTAAGTCCAGACCTCCTCCACATCTGTTCTGGGCCAAAGAGAAACACCCCAGCTCTTGCCTCTCTCTCTGACTATATCATTCGCTCCAAAGCTTCAGCTCCTCAGTTCCTTATCCACCAGCCTGGCCAAGTTTCATCACTCAGTTGCCTTTTTTCTTCCATCACCCACTCTCTTTTCTTCACCTCCTCTCATGCATATTCCTGCTTTGACACTTGGTCTATTCTGCTTAATCTTATTACTCTGTGCTCCTCCTTTAAAGTTAACCACATCTCTCATCCTCTGCTTGTACTGAGCTTGAAGATAAGTAGAGACTCAACAGCATAATGCCTCCTTCACGTCCCTGTTGGATGCCATCCGTCTTTGTTTGGTTGTTTGGGTAGCCTCTGAGCAACTTAGGACACAGCCTGTGTGTGTTTCTGTCTTTATGGAGTGTGTGATTCATTGAGCCTTACATAAATAATAATATCACATCATTAAACAGCTGTCTTTGTCACTGTTCATCTTTATTACTTCCCAGTGCCCTATATTTCAAGTGACGCATCACAAGTGTGGATGCTGAGCCCCGCGTTTGAAAAATAAAGAAGAGCCTAACTTTTTACCTAGACGCTTTTTACAGACAAAGGGAGAATATTTATGAGCAGCAGCCTGTAAGTTTGTGAATGCGTTGATAGCTGGACCTGGTTCTGCTGTGATGATAATTTTGCAGTAGTGAAGTCACACTCCCTTCCCCTTCCTTCCAAATGCTGATGACTAATAGCTCATGCATTTCCTCGCTGGAGGTGAAATGCCTCCACGTAAATCTGTCTCCGCGTCATAATGCTTATCATCAGTTTGTCTTTCCTCACCTGCTGTTCGCTCTCGGCAGTCCCACAGTCCTGGCCAGATGTTGGCCGAAGTATTGATCTGCATCATCAGACAATATGAAGTAACTTCAGAGTCGGGTGGCGTTACCAGGTGGTAAATGCTGTACCCTCAGCGGTCCTGCCAGCTCTCCTAACGTGCTCAGCAGGAAACGTAGCAGAATGGCCCTCGCTGCCTGTCACAGTTCTCCAGGAGGGAGGAAGAATTACTCAGATCTCCATTACAGTTGCATAGAGAGGGAAGAGCTGCTTGGTGAAAGTTTTCTCTCATTCCCTGGAGGTCTGCAGGCAGGGCATCAACAGCTGCGGGGTACCAGGGACATTTTGTAAAACTTTATAACGCCGTGATCAGGATGCGTGTCCTTCGCCCACCGGGGCTGGGGGGTGGGTGTCACTGACAACTGCAGCTCAGGGCAGGTCGTCGGCACGGGCAGAGGCGCCTACAAACTGGGGCAGTTGGGAGACTTGCAGGGAGCACACCAGTGAGACTGCGGCAGGAGACCCGGGAGGTTTGGAGAAGTCTCTGCCTACACTGCTGGTGTTCCTGCAGTGGTGCACGGGCTTTTCCAGAGCTTTGGATGAAGCTCTTAATTTCTAAAATAAGCTCTCCGTTTTGCTTTCTGCTTTTTTGCAACTGTAAAATTGTTTTGGCAATTTTTTTTTCAATTTTGCAATTGTAAAATAACAAAAAAAAACCACGAGAAAGCAAAACTAAGGAACTTATTTTAGAAATGTAAAATTGCAAAAAAAGTATTTTTGCTTTCTTCCCAGCTGCAGATCAAGGGATTCATTTAATATTTTGAACTTTGGAATTTGTCTTCCTTGGAAGCAGCCGTGAGGGTTCATAACCATTGTATATGTTTTTAAGATACGGTTGTCCTGGAGGTGGGCTGCTTTGCGTGTCGTTCTGTTCTCGATGTGCTGAGGTAGGTTTTGAGTCACCCCTCCTGCCCGGGGGTGTCTTACATAATAGAAGATTTTCAGGAAAGGAAAAAAACGTTTTACATTCGTGCTTGTACTATATTGTCAGACTAGTTTCAAAAGGAATTGGCAAATTGCACGTGTCCATCTATGTATTTGTCTAATAAGATTAAATATGAATTGTCAATTGCAAAGAGTTTTATCCCATAAAATAAATGTAATAGGACACTTGTGGTTAGTGCTTCAGAAGGAAACTTCGTGCAAAATGAAGGCGGCTTTGGCTTGTTAGCCTGGTTACAACGAATGGGAAGCGTGGCTTTAACTGAAGAGCCTGCTGGAAAAGTTCAGTGTTGTGAATCCCCTCAGGTATTAGTCTGGTGGAGAGTGTCAAAAAGAACAGATGACAGAATGCTGCATGCGGAAGTGAATGGAGCTGGAGCAAAAGCGATCTGCTTCGTTTGAAAAAAAAATGTTTACAGTTGTGTGACTGACTCCTAGAGCCGTGAACATGCCAAAATTTGAAAATAATACAGTGTTTGTGCTAAAATTGTCTATTTTAAGCTTATAAAACCCAGCTTGGAAAGCAAACAAATAACATGTATGCAAGTATTGGAATAAAAGGTTTTGAAGAGTATTTTAAGTCGGTGTCCCACAAGAAAAGCGGTCAGCCCCTGTCAGATTGACACGCTGTTTAGTATCCCGAGCACATCTGTCACTAAGCACTGCAGAATTGCTGTGTTCAGGTGAAATGATCGACACAAAAAACTCTTCCTTTGGCTTCTGAAGTTTATTCAAAGAGAAACTGAAAAGCAGAGGGAAATCCCTTCAAGCACAGTTGAAAAGAAATGGGGTTTCCCTGTGTTAATTTGACGCTCTTTTGAACAAACTGAGATGTTACAAAAAGAAACTTGTTGACTTTTTTTTTTTAATTTCAAATGAGATGTGATTATTATGGTATGTCTAGTGATGCTTTGAAAACCTCTTTATTTTTGTAACGCTCTCAGGTGAGTATCTCTTGCGTAGCCTTCTAATCTGAAAGGTGTCTTTGTTCTCATTCTTCAGAATGCCCTTTGTCACTGGGTGCACTCCCTGACTCTTTTTTCTCCCTGTTTTACTGGCGGTGTGTCAAAGGGCGGCCTCGGGTGCACCGGGCTCGGAGCCATGCCCAGGCAGCACTGTCTGGTGGAAAGAGGAGCAGGGAAGAGCTAAGCTCGGTGTGAATGGTGCCACATTCTGCTTAACTAGGTGCCATATGATGGACTGCATTTATTCATCATGGAGGTAGATGGATGCAGAATTTTTTTAGAGCCTCAGATGACAGGATTCTTTTTAGGCATTTTAAGGCTGAAAGGCTGTTATTCAAAATGGAAGAAAATACCAATTTGGAAAGGGGGTTCTGTGCATTGAGAATTGTTGAGCTTCAGATTAAACAAATTATCTTTTATTGCTTCCGTTTCTGAGGGTTGGGTTTTTTTAGCTTTTGACTAGAGCCAGCTGGTCCGACACGGGTAAGAGTGAGCCCGTGGCAGGACGTCTCCACCGGCAGCAGTGTCCTACCGTAGGCAGGCTGGGCGGACAAACCCTTGTATTGCAGAGAGGATTGCAGGTTGTGTGACATCATCTGGCATTGCGGATCTCCGGGTACGGAAGGTGCAAAACTCCCGCTTTGCTCTGAGCCCAGCGGCGCGAGGCAGCCCAGATGTAGCAGCTCTGGTCTCGGCGAGGGGGGAGCCGCCTCCGTTTTCTCCCGTCCGGTCGCTGTACCACCTGGTGTGGCTGATAGCGGCGGTCGCAGCGCGGAGGAGGAGGCTGCGCTACACCAGCTGCTCCCCGTCGCTTCTCACTGCGTGTTTATCTTGTTCTAGGGCGAGTTGGGCAAGCGGTAGCGCTACGTGCCAAGGCCTTTGGCTTCAGTGTGATTTTCTATGACCCGTACCTCTCCGACGGCATGGAGCGTGCTCTGGGACTGCAGCGGGTGAGCACTTTGCAGGACCTGCTGTTCCACAGTGACTGTGTTACCCTGCACTGCAACTTGAATGAACACAATCATCATCTTATTAATGACTTCACCATAAAGCAGGTAATGATCTCGGCGGGCACCCCGCGCACGCCCGGCGCCGGCGGCTGACACTGTGTAGCGTTTATTGTTGTGAACAGGCAGATGCTTCTTGGAAAGAATTTATTTCCCTTTTGTTGCCTCTCAATCAAGCAGGTTTATGATTGATGAGGAAATAGCAGGTGGCTTATGTATTGTTGCTTTCATTGTCTTTTTTGCTCGGTAACATTGCCTTTGTGGGAATCGTTTGCTCTTAATATTGCTCAGATGTAATCAAAGTTGTGTTTCTCTAAAAGCACCTTTCCTGTGTCTTCGAGTGGCTCCTTCCTTTCCATTTCCAGGTGGCAGTTCCGTTGCTCGGTTTGAGTTCTTGAGATGCGCTTTAAGGAGTGTGACTAAATGGCTCCCCCCTGCGCTCAGTCCCGCTGCCTGCAGAACACGCCGCCGCGGGATCGCTGCGGCAGCGCTTGCAGAAATAATGGTGCTTGGAATTAGTACTAACTTCTCCCTAAAGTTTTAGCTAGTATTAAAATAGTTTCAGAATCTAGGAGTACTAACTTCTCCCTAAAGTTTTAGCTAGTATTAAAATAGTTTCAGAATCTAGGTGTAATAACTGCTCCATTACTGACTGATTCCGTAGTTGGCTTTTTCCTGAAATGTCCAGCTTCTGGCGCTAAGCTGGGTGTCGGTGGAGGAGCGTCCGTAGCGCGCAGGAAAGGAACTCTCCGGTAGAACAGTTGATTTTCCTCTTCGTTGTAGCCGTAGTGTTTGCATGTGTTGGTAACAATGCCTGTAGTGCTCTCCTGCAGTAAAATCATTGCTTGGCTTCTGAGGAGTAGTTTGTACCTGCTCCTCTTGAACTTTAGGAGAACTGAAGTAATTGCTGAACGCATTCCACTGGCATCTAGGGTCATGGCAGAGAGCTGACAGTATACACACTTCTTGATTTGAGAGTCTAGGGAATTTACCGATGAGTCCCAACATAAAATCAGGTTGGGATTTAAAACTCAAAAAAAATTAAGAAGCTTAAAATGCAAATCTATGAGAGCTCTGTCAGCCTGCAATGAACATTCTCTTTTGTAGTGTGCTCAGGTACTTGTAATGATTATTAATTACATGGTTAGATGTCTTTGCAAGCGACCATCTAGACCCAGAGAGAATCACACTGAGTGCAGTGGGACGGTCAGGAGGCTTAGCAGCGGTCACTCATCGCTCAGTGGACTGTGCGAGTTGGGCCAGGGTAGCACAGGAAGGTTTTGAGTGGACGTGTGTAAATGTGATGAGCTTTGTAGAAAGGGCTCAGTGCATTCATCAGAGAAACAACAAACCAAAGCAGGTTAAAACCTGAGTGATGCCATCTGAAGTGAAATGCATGTAATAAAGTTGGTACTTCAAAGGATGTCATCAGCATTTATCTTTCTGGTTTTTATCCTTCATGGTTAAAGCAAGGAAGGAAATGCTAGAAGGTAGTTCTTGTTTGGATGAAGCAGTCTGTATTGTAACAGCTGAGGTGAAAACTATTATACTTTTAACACCTCTGCTTAGTTTGCATGGAACAGATCTTCTGAATATGTACCAAAAAGCCCAGAATAGCTTTTTTAGGCTGACAAGTGTTAGAGTTGGCCTAAAATTTGTCGAGAGCGTTGCATGCCATTTTTGCCCCATATTACATGCTCATATAATAACCAGGTTTTAAACAAAGTAGTGAGAAGTATCGTGCATCTCATTTCACTAAAGTCTCGCCCTGAATTTTGTTTAGAATCTGAAATTACATAACTTCAAAATGTCTGTGAACATTTGGTGTCAGTCTTCTCTTTCAGGAGCTTTTCCCTTTAATTAGTCAGAGTTCTGCTGAGCCGTCGTGCTTGGCCTTGCAGCCCCGGAGTAGCTCAAGCTTGTGTTTATTGAACCTGTGGTAATCAAGTACTCTTAAGAGAAGCTGAGGTCGTCTTTAGTTTTACACATTGGAGAAAGAGGCTGCAGTTTAAATGCAGTACAATTTTAAAGCAGCTGTGCAGGTTTAGTGTAGGTGAATTTAAGAGGCATGAGCAGTTCTAGTGGTGAAGCTATTTCCAGCTTCCACCCCTTGTTAAGGATCGTCTCCAGCTGCATCCACCTTACAGTTTACCATGAGCCACGTAGTCCATTCCCACCAGAATCCATTTATGCAGCCGCCTTCTGTTTGAGTTGGACTTCTCTGAGGACCAGCTTTAGACCTGTGAAAGTAGTTCTGGAAAGACAACTCAAGCAAGATTAAGGTTGGACCAAAGATTTTATTTTAGCAGGGTTCACTTTGATTAAAATTTTCAATTCCTTCCAAGAGCGTATGAATACACCAGGCTGTGCTTCAGACTCAAGTATCTGTTTGGAAGAGCACAGAGATAGGCAGGGCCTGTAAGCTCTGGAGCCTGCACGGCGTGCCTGCTCCACAGCGTGCTTCTCACTCAGCTCAGCCCTCCTGGAATCGTCTTCATCCACTTCTCTCAGCTGACTTAAGTAGTGGAGTTGCAGTGGCAGTTCCCATCAGGAATGTCTTGTTGACACTAGACCAGCTTAAGATTGCACCACCAGTTCTTCACTGTTCTAATTCCCAAGTTCATTAAATAAAAGTAACAGAAGTGTCCCTTCATTCTGCTCCTGTGCTGGACTTTGGTTTTGCTGTACAGACCAAGAGATGGTTCTCTTGCAAACCCAGGAGTCTGCAAATGGATAGAGGCAGGACCACACTAAACCCAGCGAGCTGGCCAGTAAAATAGGGTTGTGGATTTTTTTTTCTTATAAACTTACAGCAAGCATATACATGTTAATTATTTAATATTTCCTATGAACTTCTGTAAAAGAAAAAATTCTCATATCTGACTTTCATCTAAACCTCTTTGTTCATGAATTCGGTATTTCAAATGAGTTTTTCAGCATAATGATCCACTTACATAAACCTTAGCTTGACGCATAGGTTTCAAGTAGTTGACTTGCTGTCAAAATGTTGGGGTTTTCTTGTTCTTACGGTACAAAATGAGATTTGAATCAGTTGTCTTTACCATGGTTGCTGCTCTTCTACCTTCATGTGCAGAAATGTGTCTGAGACCAGAAACTGTGTTGCAGACTTCTGGTAAAAGATGAAGTGTTAGGGTGGCTGGAAGCAGGATGTAGTAATTTATTTTTTTTTCCGTACCATCTCTCTTATTTAAGCCACCACTTTGTTTTCATGTTGTGGATATATTATGGTGTAAATTCTTGTAGTTTTCCCCACACAGTGTCATTTACAATGCTAATCTACACAATGCACAGCACAGCTTCTCTCCTGGGCACGCGGCGTTCTCAACCAAATTCATTTTCATGCCTTTTAATTGAATAATATACGAATTCTTTAGACCTTTTTTTGCAAAGTCTCACAGGGAGGAGGAAGAAGCTGAAGTAACAAAGATAAATAAAACATAGATCTACTGTGTTTTGACAACTAAAAGGAAAAGTGTTTGAAAATCCAAAGGCATTGATTTTTCTGAAAAATTCATGTAGGCTTTTATTTGTGTGAAAGTTGAAAACCACAAAATATGAATTTGTTTAAGAATGTGCTGTAGTTTCTGTCTCATGCAATTTCACAGTGAAATAAAAAGGCATAAAATGATCTGTCACTTTCGTATGCACGGTTGTATCTTTTGATCATGTTCCTGCACAATATCTGAAACTACGCTGCTGTGAAAAGACACTGCTTACAAGAAACAAAAGATTATTAAGTGCTGTGAAATAGCATTTTATGTTAGAAGCATCACATTTTGTGGTACTTTCCAATGGAAAGGGAAGACAACTGTTATGGGTTAAACCAGCTGAATAGCCTTTGTTGTAATGGATGCTTCTTTTGAGTAAAAAATAATGCCACAACGATTTTATTTCATTTATTTTTATTTCATCATTCTTGTTTTTAACTTTCCCTAGATGAGACAAGGGGCTTTCCTGGTCAACACAGCTCGAGGTGGGTTAGTAGACGAAAAAGCACTTGCACAGGCCCTGAAGGAAGGAAGGATACGAGGGGCAGCCTTAGATGTACATGAGTCAGAACCATTCAGGTGCTTTTCCTTTTCTTTTCTTTTTATTTTGTTCACTTCCTTATTTTGAAGCCTTAGTGCATGATACAAACAACAGTAAATTGAGTTTTCCCTTCATTTGGTAGCAAAATACCCCTTATAAAGCAACATGAATCTGTGCAGCGCTGGACTAATGCAAATATAGATGGAGCTTGTTTTTGTGGTCAGAAGTGAAACAAGTGATATTCCTTAAAAAAAAAGATAAAATAATCCAATAGGTTTATGTAGTAGAAGTAGGAGGGACCTGGGTTCAGATCCTGGGCATGGCTTTGTGTCGTGGCTGTGAGGGGAGTACTCCTTTGCCACTGAGGCACCTCTGGAGGCAACGACTGTTGATTCCTGAACAGACTCGCAGAAGGCAAAGAGTTGAGATTTAATGTGAGAAATTACTTTAGGACACCTTTCTGGAGGCAGAGGCACGCTTCTGTCCAGATTGCCTCTGCAGGAAAGCCGTGAATGTAAGAGGTTGCAAAAAGAGTTCAGAGGACGCAGGTCTGGTTTTGTCTGGGCCTGTCCCGGGGGAGCAGCAGCTCTGCCCTCAGGGCCGAGCTCGTAGCACAAACCTTTAGGGTTTGAAGGGCACTGGGACGTCCGACGCTTGAGGCAGAACCGAGCGCTCCTCAGAGTGACTTCGGTGTTCCCACACCAGCACCCCTCGCCAGAGGCGGGCCTGCCTGATGTGCCCGGGAGTCTCCCGCCTGACTGCTGAGTTAGGGCCGGGAGAGCAGGCCGCTCGGGCTTTCTGCTTCTGTGTGACAAGCCTCTCTCAGTTCTTCAGGCCGGGCAGAGAGACGTGTTCGTTTTAGCTGGAACAATCCACATAAGCTTTTGAAGAGAAACAGATGCAGGACTTGAGGGCAGGTTGTAAAGACTGGAGAGAGGACAGTCTCTCTCATCTCGGCTCGAGGAAGGAATAGAAGCTTTAAAACAACAGAATAGTACCCTTTTAGGTAGAGGTTTTGTGTCTGCTGAGGCACAGTGCCACATCACAAATATTTATAATTTTATTTATTCGTACCCTGCATTCATTTACTTTAAATATAGCCGTTAAAATGCGGCAGAGCTGTGCAAAGCCAGAGTCCTAACAGCTCAAGGGCCTTTGAGCTACGGACATTCTTCCCACCTCAGACCTCATGTCTGCCCAAGCAGAGCGTTGCACCTCTAGGAAGCTGCATTTACTGCATGGAGATGCCATCTGCAGAGATCCAGTCACAGGATTACAGCCACAATTTCCTTTGGCTTCAGCGCTGCACGTCTATCTGATGGCAGCGTGCAACTCTTTATTCAGGAGTTTTGCCAGATACTCTGATCTTTATTGAACTACAGATGAAATCTATCATTTTCTAAATTATGACCAACTCCAAAAGCACACTTTTGTCTTAAAATATATGTTCTCCCATTGTTACAATTGACTGCAAGATGATTAAAACTGGGAAATAAATAGGAGTGAGTTCCTTTGCTCTGTATCAGTGATAGCACTTTTACACAGATTTATTGTCTTCCCTAAAAATCAATCTATAAATTTCCTTCTTTCTGTGGAGTTTCTATATAAGAGCAGGAATGAAAAAATAGTTTAAAATAACAGAAAGCAGTAACTGAGTTATTGAAAAAAAAAAAAGGTGAGGCTGCTGATGGGCACACTTTTTATTTGGAAACAATAGCAAGATTTTTTTCTTCCAGCAACTAAATGTCAGATTGACAGTGACTCCTGAGAGAACAGAGCTTTGTTGGCTAATGCAGTAAAACCGTGATGAAATGGAGAAATAGAATGGCTTCCTGAACTGATTTGGGCCCTGCTTTATGCATTTCTGCTCCAGAACTGGAGCAGCAGTGGCTGTAGTTAGCATTGGACAGATGCTAATGTTGCTACTATACTCAGGTTCTACCCTCTGAGTATGTGGGGAGTGATTGTTGCTTATTTATGCCATGAACAGTGTATTAACTTAACTGGTAGAATTAAAACCAAGCCCAACAAGGAATAGAAATGCAGTTCTTTTCTGCTGTAGAAATTAATCCATGTATGTACAAATCCATCTGAATCTTCCCTTTTCTCCCCCCCCGCTTCTCTTCCCTTCCCCCCAGTATTTTTTTATCATTTGATCTTGTTTTAAATCTTCATTTAGCTTTAGTCAGGGCCCCTTGAAGGATGCACCAAACCTGATCTGTACCCCACACGCAGCCTGGTACAGTGAACAAGCCTCGATCGAGATGCGGGAGGAAGCAGCGCGGGAGATCCGAAGGGCGATCACAGGTACTCGCTCGCCTTGTTCGCTCCTTTATTGTGTGTCTCTTTTTAACAAACTTTTTCATTCTTCAGTCTCGAAAGATATTGAAAAGAAGCAATGGTAGGTTTTCTTTACCAGAATATAGATGTGAGCCACTGAATCTGTTCTTGGAACAGGAACAGATCAGTTTGGAGGTTCAGTGCAACTGCAGAGAAAGCAGGATCTGCAAAATTATTGTTTTTTTCCTTACAACAGAAATGTGCTTCTGTATGAAAAATGGGGGGGAATGCTTGTAAATATTACTGGTATCATTCATAGGTTTTTCTAGGTGTCTCCTCTCACTTGTCCTGAGCAGTTCTGTTTCCTTTATTCTTTTCTCTTTGGCACCTTTTTTTTTTCCAGAGTTCATCCAGATTTGTCGTAGGGGACGGTCTGGAATTTCGGTGTGTTTAAGGCTGTAATGTTGAGAGATAAAGCATCCAGAGCTTCGTGCTGTTCCTGGTGGTGCTCACACCTCAACAGCCTGTCTAGGTCAGAGCACAGTTTTCAGTATTTTGTTGGGAGGGTGCTCTATTTTAGAGGTTCCTCTCTGTAAAGCCTCTCTAAAGCCTGGCATTTTGAAGTACAAAGCCTCTTTGTTATATAACTACCGTGTAATTGTAGACTGCTCACGTAAGAGAAACAGTTATGTCTTGAGCACGCACTGCGAATAAATAAAATGAGAAGAGCGAGCCGTTTGGCATTGGTCTGAATCCCTTGTAGCCTAAAATAAAAGGAAGGATTTTCATACTGGAAAATGATTCATTAAGCACTAATGTTCTCTCTTTAGAAGGACTTTGCTGTTTCCCCCTTGGCAATAGAGCCTGAATGCTCTGCAGACATGAAGGGCCATCTGTGTCACCTTGAGAGTAGCTCGGTGCCAGCACGGGGCTGTGCTGCGCAAAAAGCAGCAGCAGCCTTTCCTCTGTCTCCTGCCCGGAGAGGCTGGGCGGTTTAGTTTCATTTATAGACTGTGCAGAAGGAAAAGTCTCCTCTGGATGGTGGTTAAAGGCACCTCTTAAACTCCTGATCTGAATTGCTCTTTACAGGACTGTTTTTCCCTGGTTTAGAGGTGACTTAATGAGTCTGAACCATCTCTTTGCTGGATTTAGTGCTTGTGCTTATACTCCAGAAGCACTCTGATAGTACGTTCATCGAGTTGTTGTGTAGCTGTTGCCGGCTTCCGGATAGCTGTGGGAGAGAGCGCACAACCCGGCACAGGACACCTACTTGGGAGATGACTGATGTGCAAATCAGCATTCATGGGTTAAGGTCTGAAAACTGAGCAAGAAGTCAGCTCTGAGGAGCTAGTTTTATGTTAAATATCGTGCAGTAGCCCAAATATCTGTGCCTGGGGTGACAGACCCGTATTTTCTTGAAGTGTATGATTGTTCTGTGGGCAGTCTAAACCACTGATTTGTGTGGAAGCTGTCAGAGCTCCGGAGTCTGCACGCGGTCTGTAGTGAGAACAAACTGAGGCCAGCCTTAGAGAGGTGAGAATGACATTGAATTGCAGTCAGACAAATGTAGGAAAGATATAGGAAGCGTGGGATAAAGCTGGATGTGTGAAAGCCGTAAGGGGAACACAGAGGAGAGAGGGTGTTGAGGGAGAAACTAATTGGAAAAAGGTGCACAGCGAAGGAGTGCAGGCGATGGCTGCCCTCTGACAAGAAAATGAGAAGTCATGCCGCTGCTACCAAAACGTCAATCATGTTCTGGTGTATCCAATAAAAATAGTAAACAGATAAAATATCTTGAAATATATCAAAACACTCAAAGTATTAAATAAGAAGGACCACTGAAAACATGAATGGGAGAAACAAGAAGGTGAGCATGGCGAGTGGAAAGCTCACTGCAGGTTTAAAATGAGTAAATAAATCCTGTTTGGTAAGGCAGGATTAGTAGAACGTGCCTACAGAAGTTAGCAAACTGCAGAATGATGGGGCAAGGAGCAAAACACGGTTGCAGTTTACAAATACTTGAGAGGGATAAACATCAGAAGAACTATATTGTTTAAACTTATGGGTGGTTTTGGCAGGAGTTTATCTGGATGTATATATTACAGCTCAACTTAAAAGATGATTTCTAATCGGGGCAGCAGTAAGAGTTCACCTGTAGTGGGGCACGTACCTCATCTTGTCAGTGTTGAACTAAGAAGCCCTTTTGGCTTCTGCGTGGGAGACCTGGGAAGTCTTGGTGACATAAACACGGGTCGTGGAGTCACAAGCGTTTGAGAGTGTCCACGAGACAAACAGCCCTGCTAGGAAAAGGCTGTTCTACAGCCCCGTGGCGGCCAGGCAGGTGGATGGAAAGAGCAGCCAAAGAGCAGTGACGAGAGACACAAAACAAAAATTCTGCGGAACGTTTTAACCGTGTTCAGCTAAGTTCCAGACAGAAGGGCAACAGTGAGCATCAAAAATGAGTTCTCGGTGTGATTTTATGCATTGATTTCAATATGCAAATATTTATAACTGTGTTTAACTTGGATACATTAAGAGCATAAGGCCTACAATTTCTGTATGGGTTTTTTTGTTTAATTTCATCTCCCTCACTTTATCCCTAGGTCGTATTCCAGACAGTCTGAAAAACTGTGTTAACAAAGATCATCTGACTGCAGCTACACATTGGGCCAGCATGGATCCCGGAGTGGTTCATCCAGAGCTCAACGGAGCTGCGTACAGGTGAGCGTGCCGCAGGCCTGCCAGAAGCGCCTCCCGCGCCCAGAGGCGGCTGCTCAAGGATAAAAAAAAGACCTTCCTATTCAGAAATGAAGGGCTTCTGGATTAGGCCCCAACTCTGTTCTTTTCCTAAGGGTTACATTCAGGAGAATAAT
Organism: Baryphthengus martii; assembly: GCA_013396935.1. NCBI lineage: Eukaryota > Metazoa > Chordata > Aves > Coraciiformes > Momotidae > Baryphthengus > Baryphthengus martii. Next base: position 393,077 of record VWZK01010818.1, on the reverse strand, counting down.
CTTGTTTTGTAGGTGCTCATGGGGTTTTTCGGTGTTGTCAGTAACATCTGAACAATGTGCAGGTTTTTTGTATGTTCCGCTAAAACAGTTCTGGTCGGACATCTCCAGCGAGTGCCGTGGCAGTTTGTGGTCCTTTGCTGAAGGGGTGGTGCAGCAGTAGGTTACAGAAAAAGGCTTTCAATAATAAACTTGTTACGTGGTTCTGTGGCCTCCAGACACAGGAGAGAGCAAATAACTCGGCAGCGAATACAATGGAATAGCCTGTGGTGATTATGAAAATATGTTTAAAATCGTGCTTTCTAAATTACACGTTTAATTTTTAAGCAGAAGCAGTTGAGGGACTTGATCTGTGTTTTCTCAATCAACTGTGAAAGCAGCACTTAATAATTGATAGAAAGGGGCAATTTTTTTACATCTAATATGTACATTCCTTAGTTACTTTGCTTGAGAGTCTCTCTGTCTCTTTATCCCCTCGCAGCTGTTCTAGCAGCAGATTTTTACTGGTAGCCAGCTTCACACAATTTTTATTTATGAAAAACATCTGCAATTTTTTATCTTTCAGTATGGAATTTACTCATAAGTAGGATGAAAGTGGCCGAGAAAGCTACAAACAGCTGCTTCCCTCAGTGCCTTGAGGGAAGGGACAGTGCAGTCCTTTCATTATTTTTTTAATACCTCTTTGTCCTAATCTTTAGGCCGTCCTCTTTCATACATCTTTCTTATCTTTGTCCTCCTTTAGGAGGGCTACTCCCTACTTATAATAGATACAGGATTTATTTTTTTTGTACTGCCCCTCTGAGAACGCAGCTGTGCCCTGCTGGGAAGCCGAGCAAGGCTCTTGTGTCCCAATCTCATCAGAAGATGATGGAGGGGCGACGGGGGGAGCGTCTCCACCCTCTGCCGTTATCCCCTTACCAGTTGCTGTAAATTCACCAAAGAGAAGCAATAACTCCGATTTGATCAGTATGCACATACCTCACATCACAGCAGGATGTTTATTTTGGAAAAAGTACCCGTAGCCCTGCCTCTCTGAAGAAGGTTGTTTTTATTTGCTGAAACGGGAAGTTCAAGCACGAGTGGCCTCCTCCAGACCGCAGCTGGGTGTCCCTGGCCTCAGCTCGGAGGGCTCAGGGCAGAGCTGAACGCGACCGAGGGTCAAAGGCAGGCCCTGAGAGCTCCCGGCGCTGCGGTGGCCGTTAGAAGGGGGCCGCGTGCCCAAGTAGAACGCAGTTGTGTGTTCTCACCTGGGGGGTCACGAGTCCAGCAGAAGCAGGCTGCGCAACTGGAAATGGGTTTTAACTCAGGAATGTTTTGGGAGTTAATGATTTGCCAGGTAAAGGCCGTGTGTGTTGAATTCGAGCGGGATAACCGCAGAACGGAACGCCTGTTTCGGACGCGCTTTCAGTCAGTTTTTTCAATAAGGAAAGTTCATCACAAATAAATTCTGACTTCACAATTATTTTCAAATGAAATTGATTTTGAGTCACAAAACAAAGAGTGAAAGCTTCTTTCTGAAGGAGTGATAGAATAGTGTGTGGGTGTGGGTGAAGGCAGTTGCTGTTTTGTACAGTATAAATTTTGTGGAACTCGAAGCTCAGGCGTTACAAAGAAATTGATTTCAGTAGCAGTGTTTACTGATGCTTAATTCCTACCTTGATTAAGTACAGAATTTGAATTGATTGTTCAAAACAAATTTTTTCTGTCTTGTCTTTGCGGTCCAAGGTTATGTTCTACTGAGTTCTGGAGTCTTTCACAGGCAGTATGAGGTTTCAGATGTGCTAATAACTGTATCCTAGTCATGTAATTGCATTAGAAGATAAGACCTGGCATGATAATTTATATGTTAAAAAATGCAAATAGCTCTTTTGCTGAACTAAAACTAACCAGGCTGTTTTGTTCTGGATGGATCACTTGTATTTTGATGTGGGCTGGAACTCTTAGATTATCAGATATTTTCACAAGCAAAGAACATTTAGCATTCATCAGCAGAATATAATCTAGATCTTCTTAATATCGTCATGTTCCGTGGAAAACAAAACCGCGTTCTGTGTGAAACGCCAGGCACCCCATCGACACAAAAGGTCGAGCAAATGGGACCGAGCCCTTGAGTAAAGATCAGCGATATTCCTGAGAAGGAATTATTAGTAGTAGTCTCAGCGAAGGAGCGCAGTACAGCCCGTGCTTGTGTTACTGCTGGGTGTTTGTTGCTGAGCTGCCTGTTACCAGCTCCCTGCCCTGCAGGTGACGGGCAGAGTGAAATCCGACAGCCAGTACACTGCCCTTGTGGCGTTTACGGGTGTCCTGGCAGCTCTTCCTGCGTTCTGACGGGTAGAAGGTGGGAGTATCCGGGTACTAAAGAGGCAGTTGGATGAGAATCGTTAGATGCTGGCAATTCAGGAATTGTTTCACGTTGAGGTGTGCCAGTGGTGATTCTTCAGGCTCTGTCATGTAAGGTCACGGCACGGAACGCGCTTACAGTTTTAAGCTCTTTTGGGACAGACTCTGTCGCTTGGACACGGTGAGTTCAGCGGGCTTCTGCAGTTCCAAAAATAGAGGAGATTAGCCCAGAAATTAGTTGCCTTTCAGTTGTAATTAAGAGGACTCCTGTGTTTTTCCTTGTAAATGCGGAGTCTGTGTGGGAAGGGGAGGAAGCGTGGGCAGCAGCGGAGGAGGTGAACTGATCTCGTGCTTCTGCTTCTGCAAAAATTTAATTCGGTGGGCGTTTGACCCGGAAGACGTTTCAGCTTCCTGCTGCCAGAGGAGGAGGATTGGGAGCAAGTTTGCGGAGTGCTGGAAGGAATATGTTTGCTGATGAAGAATAGAAAAGCAATAAATAACAGCATCAGGGAAGGTTATGTGGCATAGAAATGCCCGTGTGTAGAGGCTGTTGAGTTTGCGTGCCCTCCTTTGAGAGATATGATTCAAACGACGCTGATGATTAAATTTAAAAGGGACAAAAGTGATGAGAATGGCAAACTAGGGCTAGGAGTTGTCAAGCAAAACGGAGTTTCTGTAGGTGGCTGTGTTGTCTGTATTTTGGCTGCTGCCACTCTGGGGCTTTAGGACAAGAAAAAGTGTTGCAGGGCTTTTTGATTCTACTGAAAGTCTGTCGGAAGCTGGAGGAGAGATGCTGGCAGAATCCCAAATATGACAGCTTGGGGTTCAAGGAGAATATTTTTATGTACAGAATTAGTATTTGGAGTCAAAGGGGAATTATAGATGTGTAGTTTGAACTGCTTCATGCGCTCATAAGGTAACTGCCGATGCTCCTGATCCAGCACCATCCATTTTCTCGAGGGGAGACTCTGACTTTCCTTCCTGAGGGAAGTGCAGGTGCAGAATTTGCTCTTCCCTTGATTTCTCCCAGCCCCGGTGTGTGGATGCTTGGGGAATATGTTGTTAGTAAGTAGAGATTCTGTGCTGGAAACGGTTGCTGTGTTGGGCTTTCACATGGAAGTTTTTGTCATTTTGTGTTGTATTTTTTACAGAGCACCTAGAGTAACAGATAAGCTGCTTCCTAATTAAATTTGAATAAATAAAACAATACCCAGTCTGGCAGTTTTCTTAGGAATTGAAGCAAATTTGATTAATAAGATTCAAATTGAGGTACTGAAACAAGCAACTAACTCCATTAGCAACCGCAAATTAATTCTAAGGAATCTCGCTGGAGAAGGGATTAGCATAGGAAGCCCTGTAAATATGTCTTGAGTGGGGAGCAAAGTTCTGTGGCCTGTGGGTAGGGTGACAGGTCACATCCTGGTTATTCATCCCAGATGACAGACGGTGGTGGGGTCTGTAGGAGTGTGGCCCCGTGCACGGTGTCTTGGTCTCCCCGGTGCCGCGTCGGTGGCCGTGCGGAGGGCGCCTGGCGCAGCGCTTGCAGGGGGCAGGTCCCGTCATGCTTCTGTGGTGGAAGGAAAAAGAACAAATAAGCGGACTTTCATCCAGCTCTTTTTTCCTCCTCTGAGTTTTGCAGAAGTTCTGCACTAATTTTCTCTCAGTTTGAGGACGAGCAGCACAAACGTGAATTACTTTAGAAAAGATGCCACCAAAAGAGGGTGAAATTCCCCGGTGCATTCAGCGTTGGACTCTGATGAGAAGAAAAGCAAGAGCAGAATAACGTGATAGTTGGAAAAGCTTGACAAGACTCACGTGCCTTTTCCCCCCTTCATTTCTAAGTCAGCCCTGGGGTAACAGGTGCCGCAGCGCGCGGATGCTGGGTTTGGGTGCTCGGGCTCTCGCCAGGGTGTTTGGGCGAGCAGAGAACAGGGGGCGAGTGTGGGGCTTTGTGGTGGGGAGGGGAGGCAGGGGGCCAGTGGTGGGTGGCCAGCATGAGACAAGTGGTGAATGAGTTTGGCAGTATTTTCCTAAAAAAACCACGCGTACTTTAGTTAGAAGTGTTGGTGTGTAACTGGTTTTGTGTGCAGCGCTGTGAAATACCACTGGTCATCAAGCGCATCTGAATTTCGGGGTTGAAACAGTAAATTTGCAAGAGATGTTTTTAGCCTGATAATGCCAGAACCTTCGTGGAATCGGGGTCAATCAGAGGGTGATTTCTGTGTGGAATTCATTAAATGTTTAGCCCTCGGTGTTTGTCCAGATAGGGTAAGAAATCTTTTAAAACTGTCCACAGATTTTGTGTTTGCGTCTGTTTCTGGCAGCCTGCCCCAAGCCCCTGCCTGCCGTGTAACTGGTGTCGGCTCTCTTTGGGACAAGAGAGTGGCAAGTTTGCGGCTGAAAAAACTCATCAGGTGCACTAGGCTCGAGTTTGTCATCTTAAGAGCACGTGGAGTTGGTCATTCTTTTGGGGAGCGATCAGAAAGCTGCAAAGTTAGTTTAATGAACTATTTTTTCAAAGCACAACAATGGCATTTTAAAATTTCCACATGAGAATGAAAGCTGTAAAAAATCCCCGGAGGCCAACTGGAGTGAAAGGTCACGGAGAGCAGGCAGGTGTTGTAGGGGCTGGGCTTGGATTCTGCTGGCTGAAGCAGGCTGGGAGAGGAGCAGCGCTCCCGGGATGTTGCCTTTGCTGCGCCGTCGCTCACGCTGTTAAATCTGAGAGGTGAAGAAACCGCCTAGCAAACCTTTATTTCTCATGAGGGTAAAATGCAGGGGTTTTTTCTTTCTTTAGCGGCACGGGCACGTGGTATCTCCTCTGGAGCGTAACCAGTCGTCTTTCTGCCGGTCCGGAAAGGAGAGCGGCGTTTCCATAGCTCCGGCAGGAGGCCGGGTGGGCCGTGCGCTCCGTCCCCCCTGGGTTCTAAAGGATGTTCCCGTTTCCTTCTCTCAGCAGGTACCCCCCAGGCGTCGTCAGCGTGGCTTCCACCGGCATACCTGCCGCGGTAGAAGGCATCGTCCCCAACCCCATGTCTTTATCGCACGGCCTCCCTGCCGTCGCCCACCCGCCCCACGCTCCCTCCCCCGGCCAAACTGTCAAACCAGAAGCCGATAGAGACCACCCGAGCGACCAATTGTAGCCTACGACCAACAGCATTCCCAGCACCGGAGACTGCAGCTTCAGCGTCTGGAAAACACACAAAACGCAAAAACAAACCCCTGGATTTTGATTAAAGGCAAAATCATGAACTTACAGGAGGAGACGATTATGGTTTTAGAAACTGGTCCAATTTACCGTATAAAAGGAAAAGGTGGGAGACAAAAAGAAGATTCGGAAACATTTTTTTCCTCCGTATAAATTGTAGTTTGTCCCTGTCCAGTGGACTGATTCACTGTTTCTGTGTCCTATGGGTTCTTTGTTAAGCAAGAGAAGTTAGTAGTTAATTATATCATGAATGTACTTGTCTGTGTACAGTTTTTAGAACATTAAAAAGGGTTTGTTTGCTTAGCTGTCAACAAGGAAAAACATAAGGGAGGCATTCGACAAACCAGTTTGGAGATTAAAAATCCTTTCTTTTATATTTTAAAACGTGCCCAAAAATGAGGCAGTTGGCAAACTTCTCAGGACAATGAATTTTTCCCATTTTTCTTTCTACGCCACACAGTGCATTGTTTTTTCTACCTGCTTGTCTTATTTTTTAGAATAATTTAGTAAACAAAAGAAAAACAGTTTCTCCTGATTTTGGCATGAATTCCCTTATTTCAAAACGAAGAAAACCTTGCAAAGAGATTTTGAGGAAAAAAAAAAAAGGTTTTGTATAAATGAGCATTGTGCTTTTTGTCACCAGTTAAAGTATATATTATTGGTGGGATGCGGAAAAGGCACTAGACTACTGAAAAGTAGCAGCATTTCATTGCCTACATTGATTCCTTCCTGGTAATGTGGTAGGCTAGCAATATTTTTGGTTAAAAACATGTTTGTGACTGTAACCATTTGTATGAATTATTTTAAAGAAATAAAAATCCCAGACAAATATCATATGTGTAAAAATTTTTATTTCTAGTAACTGTTTATTCAACTTTTATTAGGTTTCTTAGCTGTAATTTTTAAACAGATGCTGTCAAGTATTTCATTTCTAGCTTTACTTTGCTCTCTGTTGTTTGTAATACTGTCTTGGAAGCTTGAAAAATAAAAGAAAAAAAAAAAGTAATTCTTTCCATACCATTTTTCCCTTTACATTTCGTAAATGTTGATCTTTTTTCCTGTGTTTCTAATGGAGTTTGAAATTAAGATGGATTTTGATTTGTACACCGGCATCATCAGCTACAATATGGTAACGGCATTTGTGCCACCACTGTGGGCAGAGCGAAGGAGGTACAACAGCAACACCGCAACAATAATAAGAATAATAATAAACGTCTTTTGCCGAAGTCCAACGTGAGAAGTGTCCGTTGTGTTATTTGCTCCGGTGGCGCTGGAAATGTGCGGCAGGACGTTGTGATTGTCCCCCTGCGCTCAGCGCCGCTGAGGCCACACCTTGAGTATTGCGTCCAGTTTTGGGCACCTCACTACGAGAGAGATGTGGAGGTGCTGGAGCGAGGGCAGAGGAGGCAACGGAGCTGGGGAAGGGCCTGGAGAAGAAATCTTATGAACAGCCATTGAAGGAGCTGGAGCGGGTTAGTTTGAGGAAGAGAAGGTTAAGGGGACACCTCACTCTCTACAACTACCTGAGAGGACATTGTGGAGAGGTTGGTGCTGGTCTCTTCTCACAGGTCATTAGCAGTAGAACAAGGGGGAATGGCTTCAGACTGCAACAGGGCAGGTTTAGACTGGACATTAAGAAAAAATTTTTTACAGAAGGAGTAGCCAGACACTGGAACAGGCTGCCCAGGGAGGTGGTTGAGTCCCCATCCCTGAAGGGGTTTAAGGATCGTTTGGATGAGGCGTTGGGGGATCTGGTGTAGGGGAGAACTTTGTAGAGTAGGGCTGATGGTTGGACTCGATGATCCCAAGGGTCTTTTCCAACCTGAATGAATGATTCTATGATTCTAGGACGGAATGAGTTGTAGTTGGTACCGCAGGAGGTTGTTTCTTTGAGCACAGGCAGGTCGGCTGGAAGCTGGAAGCTGCTTTGGCCTCTCCTGCGCTCCTGGATGGGATGTTCTGCAGTTTAAAAAAGCAGGACCAAAGTTCAGCTGCTGCAGGAGGGAAATCCAGGATGGGCCAAAGAGAAATGTGGATATAAACCTGCTCGGTGGGCACCTGTCTGGTTGTGAACTGTTAATTGGAACTGGTAACTGTGCACCCAAGCTTGGGGAGCTGGTTTTGTGGGATCTGTGAGAAGTTCCCGTCTCCCGTTCCTACAAGTCTACAGGGCAGCCTCCGCTGCTGCTCGCGAGATGTTGGGAGGCCGCAGGTCAAGAAAGACTGAAACTTGTGGGTCCCCACCGAGGGAGCACCAGATGAAGTGAAATTCTATCTCCATGAAAGAGCGGAAGGTTTTGCCAAAAATTTCTTCTCAATTTCTTTGATAGTAGAACCTTTCCTGTTCCCGCTCTGAAACGAAACAGAAGGCAGCCCCAGAGCTGCAGGTTGCCCAGCAAAGATGCTTCTAACAGCTTTGTGGCCAAAAACTTCCAAGGAACCAAATGGCCTCCTGCAGTGGGAGAAGGATTTAATATTTCATTCTAATTCGTGTTTTGTGGTGCTGCTTTGCCAGGCTGAAGATGGTTCTTTAGCACGTGTAACACAAACATCTAACATCTGGCTGCGGAGGATCGCTGACAGTCTCGTTTGCAACCAAATTTCCTGAGGAAAACCAAGAGGGTTGGGTTTTTTTGATTTTGTTTGGGTTTTTTTTCCCCCTTCTGTTGCATCAGTTTGGATGTGGCTTGTGTAAGTCGGCTTTGTTTGCGGTGAGTCAGTACGTTGAACTAAAAATGAAGGCAGCGGTGTTTAGTGCGCACGCTTCTCGGCCGTAGCCCTGAAGTTTTACTCTCCTTCAGCTGCTCCGTTTTGAGGCATCATCTCCTTGCTCCAGCACAACTTTTTCAGGACTTGAGCATGAAAATTCTTTGCCGGTGTCTGCGCTGGGGTGTTGCTGCGGTGCGGGTGACGTGCTCGGTACTTTTTTTTGCTAGTGCTTGAAATATGTCTGTCCATAGCATAAGTAATGCAGTTTCTTGCTTCTATTGGAGCAGAAAGGAAAAGCCACCCAGGCAGTGACAAGACTGAAGGGTATTGAATTCTGGGTTGTGGTCTGAAAAGCTGAAATAGGAAAAAAAAAAAGGGTTTGGAATAAGTGACTTAATTGGAAAGGTGTGCCATAATAGAGCACGACTGTGACGCCAGACTAACCTCGTATCTTTCCTGACTGCTTTTCTTGGGTAGTGGGAATGTGATTCCATTTCCTCTGTCTGGTAAAGGATGTGCTGGGTAAACTTCAGCCAGAAGGTGCAGTTAGTGGGAAAATGCTCAGTGGAGAATGGCAGTGTTGAAAGGGGAGGTGAACAAAGTGTCTCGAACACAGGGGTTTTTGAGTGGTGTTATTTGAATCAAGGATCTTGGCCAAGAAGAAGGCCAAGAAACTGGCCATTCACTGAAACCGCTGCTGACTCAGAGATTGTCGGCATCGCCCTTGTGCAGGAGGCTCTGGAGCCTGCGCAGGAGTTTGATGGTATCGGAGAGGGCTGTCAGCAGCAGGAGGGCACCAGTTGTGCAGGGCGAAGTCAGGTAGTTTCAAGTCAAAAGAAAAACTTGCCAGAAAAAGGAGCTGTGAGCGATTTCCTGCGGTAAGTGATGGATGCTGCTGTGGGACAGCCGTGGAGAGGAGTGGGGCGATGGCCGGTGCATCTGGCGCAGGTTTAGGAGCAATACGGATGCATCAGAGGTGCTGCGCAGCGTTTGATGTCTAGTTTTGGTCGGGCGTCTTCAAAAGCTCCAGCTGAAGTCATGACCAAGGGCGGCTCTCAGAACAACTGAAGGTGTGGAGGGTTTGTCGTGTGAGAGGAAGCGGGGGGTAACTGGGCTCTTTCGGTTTGCAGGCTGAGCTAGGGAAATGACAACGGATAGTAAATGCTGAGGAGGAAGGAGAGATCCTCAGAAATGCTGGTGCGTGAGCAGTCGAGCACGAAGGGGTTAGGAGCGGCTCTCTGGCAGCAGGTAGGTCCCGGGACAGGTTTCCAGTTGGGGTGACTGGGAGTCAGTCCTGAGATCCCTGCAGCTTGCCTTTGGGCTTTTGTTTTCTTCGTGTTTGCGTTTCAGTTTTTGTTTTCAGTTTTCATTTACTTTTGGTTGGTTGGTTTGTTTTTATTGCTTTGTTTTTACAATACAAGATGTGAGGATATAGTTAAAGGTTGTGCAAAGTTGCCACCAAACCAACCACTGGAGACCTTTTCCACTCCAGCTAAGGGGCTTCTGCTTCTTTCGTGACAAGACTCGGGGCTTTTTCCTTTAGTATGTTTTTTTGAGAAAATGCCTTACTATTTTCTGACCTGCCTTCCACCTCAGATGATTAAGGCCGGCTTTCCGAAGGACTGTGAGTGCTGCTGCTTGGCTCTTACCCCTTGCCTCAGACCAAAGAGGTGTCTTCTCCTTTTATTTAATCCCAGCGGATGCTTTAATAAGGTCAGTTGTTGTGCTTGAAGGAAAAGGCAGCGCTGCCAGTATTTTCTTTATCCAGTTCACTCCAACCTCTCTACCTTCTATAAACTGGTGGAAAAAAATTTTTTTAAAAAAAAGGAAAAAGGTGAGGGGGGAGAGAAAAGAAAATGTTATTGTTTGTAGGAGCAGACAGTAATATTAGATCATTTAGTCTGACCACTTAGTAAAGCTGTTAAATGTGATACGCTGCTTCATTAAACCTGATACCATGTTTGGAGTTGAGTAAATCTTTCAGAACGTTTTCTAGTCTGTATATTAAAATGTCAAGCGATGGGTTTTTTGCTATTTCCTTTGATAGTTTGTTTAAATGGGGGTTAACTATTACTTTCATTTTTTAACTTACTTTAATTTGGCTTTCCTTGTCTCGAAATTCCAGTTATTATTTCATGTTGAACATGAGGCCATGTAAACTGACTTGGATTTAGTGAGCATTTCAGCCAATTTGCCTTTGTACTGAGGTCAGCGACACACCTTCCAGGAAGACCAAACTCTGTTATTCATCTGGTTTCTTTTGCAGTTTCTTTCGTTATACTGGACATCCTTTCTGTTGTGGCTCCGTATCTTTGTCCTTCTGAAGGCCACAGTGCAGTGTGGTTATCTCCTGCAATATGGTTATCTTCTGCAGATGAAATTACAAGATTTCTGGTCTTCTCTGGGACTTTCAGCTATTGTCTTCTTGCCTCCATTGACTTTCTGATTTCCCTGGTAAACTTTTTCTACAAAATTACAAGTGCTTGAAGAACTTGATTGATCCGCTTCTCAGTCTTCAAATTGCATTTACCTGGGCAGCACCTCATCGGTAGGAAAAGCTCCACATTGAGTAGCTACTCGGCGCAGTGCTCCTGCTCTCACAGTCTGAGTGGTGGCTTTCATCCCCCTGTCTGCTCCTGTGGTGTGTCTGTCTCTTGCAGAATGGACCTTTCCTGGGTCTCATCCCTCATATCACACCGTTTGTCCCTCATCATCTGCCTCCTGTCCTTCTTTCATGGTTCCTTCTGGCGTTCAGGACCTGGAAGGGTGCTTTTAGAACTCTTACCTTATTTTGCAGAAACGTCCTTTGGTCAGTTCTACTTTTCACCTGTGAGTTGCAAGCTCGACATGTTTTCCAGGTGTCTCCTTGGGTGACCTCTGTGCACACTACCTTGCTAAACCCGTATCCAGTGTTACGGTTTTTATGTCCACTTTTGGGCTTGGGATCGCACAGTTGGTCTGTTTATTTTGCAGTTCCTCATCTGAAGTTTTTCCTACGTTTTCTGTAGTACAGCAGTTTGGCTCCTCAGGTCTGGTCTCAGCACTTTTCTTTGCCTTTGCATTTCTGCTCAGAGTCATCGCGGAGTTTTTTCTGGAAGGAGCGTTGTTTGTTTTGGGGGAGGTTGTGACACTGTGTGTCAGGGTCACCATAAACAGACTAAAGTATGTCCTTGGGATGGTTAGAGACATTTGAGACATATTCAGGACGATGTAGATCATTCTCTGGGCTTGCCAATCCCTTGAAAACATTTGTTACTTGCAGAGTCCTTAACGACGTGTCTGTCCCCCTTCTTTCATGTCCTGCCTAAGAAGGTCAAGTGGTTGCCAGTTGGAAGCGTTGATCATCTGCTCAAGAGATAAAGTAAGGCAGTTCTAAAAAATACATTTAAATACTTGAACATGTTTTGAGTTGCAAAGATTTAAAGTAATAAAAAATGTGCAAAATTACGAGCTTAAATTGCCACAAGAACCTTTTTTTCTGTAGCAAGTCCGATGCGTTCGAAGTAGACAGTTGTGTGTCGATGTGCCAGTGCTGTTTCTTCACCTGTGCCGTGAAAGCAGAATCTTTGTATAGTTTGGGAAAAAGCTTATGGAGCTGATCCTCCCTGGATAACCCCTAAGAGCTAGGGCAGCGCATCAGCATCTAAAAATAAGTCTCCCGAGGAGCTGGCCTCTCAGACTTCTGTTCCCAAGCCCTCCAGCCATTTTCAAAATGTCCCACCCGATGCAGCGAGTTCTCAGGCCGGTTGCCTCCAACGCTGCCATCGGCTTCACGGCAGAGTCCCCGTCCCGGCAGCTCAGCGAGCAGCAGCACTTGCTCTTCAGCACACCTCAGAACATCAGAGGAAATCCCATTTCAGTCTCAGTTGCTCTTTAGTAGGATTTTGGGTAAGCCCTTGTGTAAAGTTAAGTCCGTGCTGTATTTCACAGTTCTTAAACCACACCAGAAAGAGGATCTGGTTTTGATAATTTCCGCTAAGATACTCGCTGTTACCAGCACCAGTAGTTTTCATATTACAACGGAGTCAGGGGACTTCCAGCTCCTTTTTGCAGGGGATTTTCAGTCATTTTGGTGTTTCCTTGCCCGTATTTTTTCAAGGCCTAGTGAATGTGAAATGTGTTTTATCGTGTTATGAAGTTATGGTGATAGGTTTATTTTTATCTCTTAAGTTATAGCCATTTGTAATTAGCTCCAAGGCCATCACTTTCCTTTCCAGGCATGAAGTGGAAAGTCTATCCTTGGAAATGAATTGCTGAAGCTGGAGGTTTTCATTAACCCATGTACAGAATAACTCTCATCTTTTTTTTTTTTTCCCTCCCTTCTTTTCTTCCTACAGACCAGCCATTCTATACACAGGACACAGCCCTCGCATTGCAAGGAGCACAGCTAAGAGATGAAAAATCTCCACTGTGACTCAAAACTCGTTTTCAGAGGTTTTCACCCTCTGTAAATTCAAAGGATAAAAGCACAATTTTACATCAGGTAACTAGTAGCTGAGATCTGATCCCATTTTACAGAAAAATAAAAGTCCTAAATCTTTTGAAAGAGCAATAGAAAGTTGTGACCTCCTGGACTGTGGCACATAACCCGCTTAGCTCTTCATACACATCCCTGAGCAAAATGTGCCACTCCAGTGAATGTCTTTCCTGCTGACACAGGAGGCTCTGGGATCAAGCCTCACCCTTCAGAGGACTCTCTCCACGTGTGATGTCCAGCATTGCTGCAGGTAGGGTAAGGTTTCTGATGTTGTTGCAATCCCCAAAGGAATTTAGTTTTCCTCTGTTATTGTCAGCGGAGCTGCCGGTGACTCGCAGTAGTTTGTGATGTGTTTGTGAGTGACAGCTGTCGGTTCAGGTCTAAGCAGGCACCACAGGCTGCTGAACAGCCAAGAGATGGTGACTCTTCTTAAATCAGATTTTCCCATCCGGGTTCTCTCTTCTGCTTGTCTTCAGCGACCTCGGTGAAAGCTTAAGGGGAGTATCTCCTCATCTCTGTAGTCTTTCCAATTGAGTGCCTGAGGTTACAGTAGAATAAACCATGGACAGTCTCTGCAGATCCGAATGTAAACTTTTCACGGCAATTAATTCTAATTTTCTTGTTTCAGAGTGGCTTCATTGCTCACGAAGCGCCCACTGCAGAAACTGAAACGCCATCCAGAAGAGGTGCCTCTGTGTTCTGCTTCTCCTCCCCTCTCTCCCCAGGTATGTACAGCCCCCTGAAAATCTGTCCCCAGTCGACACGGAAGGATGAAACTTCTCCAACTTGTAGTGCTGGTTTTGAAAAACTACTTTCATCCACATCTTGATAATAGGTATTAGGGATGAATTACGTGAGGTTCAAAACTCCAGATGTTGGAAACACTCTTTAACAGATGCTTAGGCTCAGCTCCATCGGCCTCTGAAGTCCCGTAGGGGAGGCAGATTCCAGGGTAGAAAGGACGATATTTTGTTGTTTGTGATATGTTAATTTTTTTTAAATTATTTTTTAGCATGTTTGAGAGTCCAGACCTCTGGAACAGAAATTCAGTGTCTGCTCTGGCCGGGGAGGGCAGGTTTGGCTGTGGGAGCCTTTGCTTGGCTGAATGTGTCAGCGGGTGGAAGTTGGGGCAAGACCCTCGCGATGTTACCCGTATCGAAACGTAATCGACGCCTGCGATGCGAGAATGAGCTTTCCATCTGACCGGCCTGAGCTTGTGGAGGTGCCGTGCGGCGGCTGCTGCGGTGCCGACCCAAATCCTCGGCTTTGGCGAAACGGGTGGTGGGAGCTCGTCTCGTGCCAGCCTCGGCGTTTTACAGCAGGAACGGTGTCGGAAGCTGAACCAGTGGTTTCTCACATTTCCCTCTCAGGAATCCTGGGCTGCTCAGGGTTTCAAGCCAGGGCCATATCCTCCTCTGCAGCACCCAGGCCGTGACACACGAGCTTTTCTACGGATCTATCTGCTTAATTCAAGAACTGCAGGTGCTCTGGTTTCTGACTGTTATATACGCTCGGGTTTTTTTAGTTGTTGCTGTCTCCTGCTGTTTTCCTCCCAGATGTGGGAGCTGGTGGCGCTGGGGCTGCCCGAGGCTCGGGCGGTCCCTCGGCAGCAGCCACTAGATGGCAAAGCAGACTCTGTGCATCCCAACCCCGCGGGCAGACCCCGCACGTTGCTCTGTGCATCCCAACCCCGCGGGCAGACCCCGCATGGGGCTCTGTGCATCCCAACCCCGCGGGCAGACCCCGCACGGAACCCTGTGCATCCCAACCCCGCGGGCAGACCCCACACAGCACCACGCTGCACTACCCTGCAGGCTCTTTCCAGCCACCTCTACAAATAATTTTATTTCTTTATAAGCGAGTCGGGCGTATTTAGATACTGCACATGGAGAATTGTCACTTTAAAAGTCTGTAAATGCTCCCATTCTTAATTACCTGCAGGTCGTTCAGGTTTTAAGCCCACATTTGCCATCGTCTCACAAGAGGGTAACATGTAAAAGAGCCTGGTGAGACCGTTAGTGAAGCTGAGTGAGTCCTGGCTCACCCATTAATCACAGCTCAGGTGGTTCCCTTCTTAAATCACAGAAGGCTGGAAGAGCTGGGACCTGCTCTGGGTGGAGGCTTTGTAAACACTTTCTTCTATTTCTAAACATGAAAATGAAAATTTGAAGATAGTTCCTGCTCTAAATATTTTACAGGCACAAGTATGAAGGTTTGTTTAAAAAAAGCAGAGGGGAAACATAGACACCATTTCCTAAAGCTGGGGTGTAGATTCTGTTGTTTGTTATCCTGACTCTATGAGATTCTGCCCTCAGTGGAGTCCACCCTTGTGCTTCTGCCTACTGGAGATGTCTCAAGTTACAGATTTCCATCGTGGTCTGGATTTTTTTTTTTGTTTTCTCAATAGCTTTCAGGGGCCCTCAGAGGGAAGTTTCCAGTTTCCTCTCTATGGTGACAGCACCACTTTCGGCCGGCTCCTTCCAGACAGCATTTGCGCCTCCGAGCCTGTCCTGCCCTTATCGTGTTCCCTAACAGCACTGCCTGTGGCCGTGCACCTTGCTGCTCTCCTGGTCATCCCTTTTTTGGGTAGCAGTACCTCTTCTTCATAGGGGCAGGGAGATGAAAGTCACTCAGTACACACCAAGGTCCCGCAATGGCTTCAGTGGTGGGTTCGCTCCCTCTCCCTTGGCAATGACTTCACTTGGAAGAGCAGAGAATTTGTTTTGCCCCAAAACGATGAAATGAAATGTCATGTTTTGGAGTGTAGTGGGAACCTCCTGCTCTGGAATGATGAGAAGCTTGGGCAGATTTCCTCTGCTCCTCTGTATCTCTCTCTCTGGCAGACCGAACGTTACCGGTCTGCGTTAAAATCAGGCGCAATGAGAATGGCAGTAGGCTGGGTCTAAGCAGGAGCAGTGGATGTGAGGCAGATTTTTGACGAGTCATTTATTGATGCAGCTTTGGTCTTCTGCATGGGAGACCCTGTAGAGTGTTATGAACAATGCAGCACGGTGCTTGTCACTTAAGCATCGCGTTCATACGACCACACTGAGGTTTCACAAAATATCGGAAGTCTGGATTTTGCTAAATTTTGAGTATTTGCCTCCAGAACCTTATTGCTGATATTCTAATACTTGTGTTCATAATTTCACTTTTAGTTCTCGTGGCTTCCAGGAGTTCTGGCTGTTTGGCTCACGTGATGGCTCTGGTGAAGGTGAGTGTCCCGTGGCTGCTGCCTGGAGGCAGGAGACTTGGCTGTAGGTGGCAGGAGAGCTGGAGGTCAGCAGGGCGCTGCTGGGCGCCGCCCTGGCTTCTGAACCAAAAGCACAGATTGCACAGCGCTCGGTGAAGGCTGCTCACTCTGGTCCTTTGGACCTGCTGAAGGCAGGCCCCATGCTGCAGGGTCCTGGTTCCACGTGCCGTAGCAGAGAGCTGCGGTTGCGATGCCCACGTCAGGCACTTCCTATAGACAACCTGAGTATGACTCGCTGTGTGATAAGAAAAAACAAACGTCCCCAGGACTTTCTTGTTACAAGACAGTTTTTAGCCATAAAAGCTGACTTCTGGGGATGTTCTTCTGTCAGTTTGCAATAATTTGCTACGAGGCAAAAGCAAAAAAAAAAAAATCATCTCCTGGTGGAGTAACAACATATTTTCCAAGAATGTTAAGTATATAAAAATGTTTCTGGAATTACAGGAGATTGACGATATGTCTTTATGAGGAACATAAACCAGTGGTCCCAGTTTAGAGCAGGGGTAATGTAGCTGTGATTTATAAAGGGTTAATCAATGGTTAACAGACATTACAATGAATGGTTAATTGATTGTTGTAGGCTTGGGTCACACATGGCTTGCAGCCCTCTGTAGCGTCGAGTTCACGATGTAATGTATTTACAGCAGGTATTCATCACGCAGTAGTGGTTTTTTTAAATGGCCTCCTTTTATTAGGTGTAACCAAATTTTCCATAGCACTTGAGTCAGTGAGTGGAGTTCTGCCTTCACAGGAGTGAAAGGGAAGATAGAAGAAAGCAGTTAACTTGGCCTTGCTCTCTTTAATTTGAGGAAACCATCAACTGCATAAATTAGAGGCGCTATCACATCATGAAAGCAATTTTAAGTAAAACATGCCATTTATGGAAGAAGCACACTCTAAAGATTTTTGTAATTACAAATATTTGTGCTGTTAAGTGAATTGCATTAAAGTATTTGTTGTTGTTGCTTTATTTCCCTGGAGGACTCTTCTGTAGTGGGAGCTTTGTTATGTTGATAAATGTGCCTGAAAGCTTTATAATGTACTGATGCATTGTAATGATAAATAGATCTGGTTAAGTAGTAAAGATCAAACACACAATTAAGCCGACTGTAATATACATCTTGCTGAGCAAGGGAAAACAATAGTGGAATCAGGAAAGATGAATACAAATGGTTCTATTGAACTAAGCAAAAAATATTTTCTTATGGTTACAAAATGAGGAAATCTGGCCAGATACTGGCATGAGCAGCCTTATGAAGTGCTCAGAGAGATAGAAAGTCTCTTCAGGATGTTCAGCGTTTATAACCAATGGACAGGGCTCGTTCTCTGCCCGCTCAGAGAAATAGAGACGTACAGAGCAGAGGTTAAGCAAATCAGCGCCGCGTGGGGCTGCTGGGAGAGGAGCCTGGGCACGGCAGGCAGGGCTCGCAGGTCAGATGCAGCAGGAAAATTAACAAAAACATGTTGCACTTGACAAAAAGATTAGAACTGAGTATTGGCAGCACCCACTTCCATTGTCCAAAACGTCCTTTCGTAGAACCTTTCCCAGCAGGGAGGCTGGCTGACACTTGGCAAGGCCGCGGAGGTTTCACACTTCTTCTTGTTGCTGTTTGCTCTGCCAAATACCAGGAGAAAATGGGATTCAGAAGGCGCGTGCTGCAAGATGGAAACGTGGCTGTGCCTTACTTGAGAGTCACAAAAATAAACCTTTCGCTTAAAGGCCCTGAGAGGGACTATCGTTTCAAACCCAGAAGAGTCCCCGTGCAACCTGCTTGCAGATTATCCTCGTCCATTCCAGCTCTGAATGACTCCGAAGGGTATTCTAAGTGCCTTTCCCTTGCAGGGGTACCCACAGCCAAGTCAGCGCAGCAGGAATTTCATAGCTCATTGTGCAGCGAAATAACTCCTAGAGGAGTTAGAATTAGGCTGGATATAACAGGCAGAAGAAATACTAATGCTCCTGGATCAAATTTATGTGAGCTCCTGCCCTACGCAGAGCTTTGCCCACCTGGAATAGCATAAGCTTTTTAGATTCCTTTGCAGTACCCGAGTATGAGGAAGGCTCAGGGGAGAGACCGGATCCTGCTTCACCAGTGCCAACAGCCCAAACTCT
The DNA here is from genome assembly GCA_013396935.1 of Baryphthengus martii. NCBI lineage: Eukaryota > Metazoa > Chordata > Aves > Coraciiformes > Momotidae > Baryphthengus > Baryphthengus martii. The sequence continues at coordinate 374,980 of VWZK01010818.1, read as the reverse complement.
TAAGCCTTGTGCACGCTGGCCAATTACCGTGTAAAATCGCCCTGGTGCTCACCAAGCTCTGCTGTACCACCAGGAACCACCCAGCAGACAAGGAGCATCCGCTGGTGACACGGGCTGCTCCAAAGGTGGCTCCCAAGGAAGTACGGCAGGACACATTCCGGCCAGCAAACCCGTTAGTTCTAATTTGCTGTGTGCTGCTGGCTGCAAAAAGCTTTGCAGGGCCTCCGGGAAGTCGGGCTTATTTAATGAGGAGCAGGGGAGCAGTAAATGCTTCCAGCTTCTGGAGTTGAAGAGAAAAAGGAGTGGCCAGGGAAGGGGCTGGGCCCCTGGGCATCTGGTCTCTCACCACCTGAGCTACAGGTGCTGCTCAACGCAACAAGCTGCAGAGGAGTTCTCGGGAATATCCGCGGTGAGGGAGCTGGTTTCTTCTCTGCGCAAAAACTCCGTTCTGTCCCAGGAGTCGTGTGTTATTCTGCGAGGGTATTTAGCTGCCTAACGGCCACTTAGAAGTCTAAACACCTCTATAAATCTGGCCTTTGTTCCTAATTGTCTTCCCGCAGCCCATAATGTCCCTGGCGTTGCACTGCGGGCACCAGATCGGAGTTGACTGCTAGAGAAGCACCGTCCGACAGCCGCTGGGTTTGCTTTGCTCGGGTTAGGCTGGGTTCTGGTCCCTCGATATACGTAGTTTTTTCCTTGCTGAAATACAACGTGCCTGCCAAGGCCGGAGCGAAGCGGGAGCTGTCGGGAGGTGACACTGCAGGCTGTCAGGGACAGCCCTGCTCCGTGGGAGGTAGACCCCGAAGGGTTTTGCAACGTCTGTCGGTTGATGCCATCTCTTCGTCACAGAGTTTGCAGTCCAAAGATTATTTTGGACGCTTGCCTGAACCCAGAAGCTCTGCCTACTCGGAACCGTTTCAGCTCTGCGTTAGGACAATAATTATAATCAAATCTCATGCTCCGCTGCCTCGGCCAGTCACCTCCGTGGAGCAGATGGGAAGGGGGCTCAAATCAGCAAGGCTTTTCCCTCTCAGTGTAGAACTGCCCTGATGTCTTCAGAAAGGGCTTTTCTTGTTTTTTTTTTTTTCCTTTGACTCCCCTCTGCTTCTCTCATGGTACCAGGGACAGGCTGCAGCTGGAAAATCATGGTCGGGGTTTGAAGTGCTGGGAAGGAGAAAGTTGTGTCGTCTCAGTATAATTCAATACACCTCAACCAAAAAAGGCAAGAGGGTGCCTGGTGCTCTGGTGACATGTTCGCTCTCCAGAACATTTCAAACTGAGGAAAGAGATGTCTTTGGGAAAACGTCACGCTTGAGATGGCAGAGCCCTTTGCAGTCTCCCTGTGCGTCTGGGTTCCGTGCAGTGCTCCTGCGCGGGCTGGGAGGAGCAGCCGCTGGCTACCAGTGCCGGCAGATGCCGCAGGCTGATCGAGCTCATTCTCCTGGCGCTGCGGTGTGAGCTTGCCGGGTGCTCACAGAAAAGCTGAGATGCAGCCTTAGGACTCGCGTGTACCCTTCACTCATCTCTTTGATGAAAAGCCCCAAGAGATTTGATAGTTTATTTTCAGCAAGGGCTGCTGATGTCTCCTTGGTACAATAGCTCTTTTATAAATTTTTATTTCCATTTTGGCTTAATAGAACAGGGAATTACGTGTAAATGTTACGTGGAATAGCTGCTCAATGTTTGAGTCTTTACTGCTCTCATGCTGCATCTTTAGGTAGTCACTGATAGTTTTGTTTTCACTGTTTTTTGGATTTTTTTTAAAGGCCAATGAGGCCTCTGATTGTGGCTTTGTGCATTACTTCGGTTAGAGAGGTTATTACTGCAGCCTGTCGTGCCCTGTCCACGACTGATATCAATGTTTGCTCTTCCAAAGGCGATTGCAATGATTGTTGTTAACGTGGACAGACAAGTTCTGTGTGGACTACTTTCCCAGGTTTGGGATCTTCAGGGTTGAAATCAGCCCCTTCAAGTTTACGATGGTGTTTTAGATCTGGATCCTTGCCTTACACGGCTGTCGGATCCCCGAAAGCACCTCTGGGGAGTATTTGAGGAATACTCCGTGTTCACAGGGGAGGGGCAGGCAGCACCCATACGGCTACAGTGTCCTGGTGATCCTGTGACTCAAAAGCCCTCACTTGGCAAAGTCTTTGCAGGCCTTGCCAGACCTTCAGTGGTGAACTTCTCTTATACAAACACAGAGATCTCCTGTCCACCACAATGCCCAGCCATCCAGGTGATCTCCTCACTCCCGCCTGGTTGCACATCCCCCAGGCTGCACTCTGTGACCCCAAATCGGTGACCAGTGAACTGCACCTCAGGGATGGGCCTGCTGCAAACACCTCCAGGAGCTGTTTACATAGAGGCCCATAAAATTACAGCATTGTTAGCTCTCTTGGCTTTGTCAGCCGGGAAAAGCTTGTGGGATCTCGTGGTTATTCCAGCAAGGAGGAGAAAATGATGACATTGAGGAGGAATGCAGCTCTCGGCCCAGGCGGTGGGCACGCTCCCTTGCCTCTCTTCTCCGGCACGTGATCCCCACAGGCGCTCACGCCAGGCTGCCAGCCTCCTACTCCTCTCCCAAGTTCTCCCATAGCGTTTATCCTCCTCCTCCTCCTCCTTCTTTTTCACAGCCCCATGGGCTCTGACACGTCTACTCCCCAGGCGTTTGGGTGCTGCTGCAGGGCTGCGGGGAGAGGCTGCGGCTGGTGTGGCCTTAACAGAAGGGATGGGCTGTCTCTTGCTCCTTCCCGAGATGGCGCGTGGCAGGCTCGTCGCCGCTCACGGGAGCAGCTGCCTTGATGAATATTTGTCCAAATCATTACTCTCTCTATCTAGCAGTTAGCCTGCAGAGAGGCCCAGCACCATTTGTATGGTAATGGAAGGCTTGCTCAGAAATGTTTTGGAAGCAATCAGCTAAACTAATAGGATTTTATGTAAACCAATCTCTTTCTTTAGATCAGAGTGGTTGCTTTCTCTTTTTTTTTTTTTATGGAGAGAGGAGGGTAAGGGTTTTTTAATAAATGCAAATTGATATTTCAATGAAAATGGAAATGAGAGAAAAAGTTCATCGCCAGGGTAAAACGCTGCGACTTTGCTCCAGCAGCAGCTTCGCGTGCGATTCTCTGCACGTCTCCCAGCACACACTGAACTTCTGAGGTGCTGAGGCTTGGCCCAGTGAAGAGAAAAGCTTCCTTCCAGCTTCATGCCGTGGTGAGACATCAACTGGGTTGGACTTTTCATCACCCCAGCAAAGCTGCGGTGTCTCCAGGCCTGGAGCTCTGCAGAGGGTCATGGCAGGCGGTCACCGCAGGCTCATGCTCTTGCTATTGCTCATTTCTGCCGTGAATCAGCAGCATTGCTGCTCTGTAACTTGAGCTTTTTGTACCTCTCCAGCAGGACTGGAGAAAAGTAAAGGATGAGAAGCACTCAGAAATCTGATTTATGTGGTGTTCTCAAAGCTTCCTGCTTTTATGGTAAGTGCTTTGCCCTGGGAGATTGCTCACTGCATTCCCCTACTGCTGAGGGCTTGTGCTGCGAACCCCAAATGCTTTCCCACTTGGGACACGGCCCAGGCAACTTTCTTGGCCTTGCTGCCTCTTGCCTCACCAAAAAAGGGCCTGGTATGTGACAGCAGGTCGTCTGCATGGAGCATCGACTGGCTGAAATCGCTGCAGTTATCATTTAACTGTTTTCTTGTTTATATGAAAAAAAAAAAAAAAAATTAAACTCAGACCAGTTTGTTGACATGGCAGTATTGCTGGAAGTGCTGTTCAAGGACACTCAGGCCAGTGAGGATCAGGCATCCAGGAGGATTTTAGGTGAGAAACTCTCACTTTATGAGTCTGAACCTGAATTTGGAGCAGCAGAGTTTCGGGTTTGTCCATCCTGTGTAGTAAAGGACAGCAAATGTACATGGCAGAGAGGTGTGACAAGTCCCTTAGGGCTTGGAGAGCATCCTCCAGCAGCAGATGGGCACATGGACGTGCTGAGCTTTAGGCTGGCGGGATCATACGCCCACGAGCCTCGCGTCAGGACACTGTTTGAACTTGTTAACGATGTAGAAGTGTCAAACAAAAGAGCATAGAGGGAGTGGTGCAGGGAACAGGTGTTTTCTTCATTTACTGCTGGGTGATGCTGGCAAGGTGTGCAAACCGCCACGGAGAAAGACAAATGCACCATGATGGCCTGAGGTCCCTTGGAAAGTCCCAAGCGTCTTGGATGGGCGGTGAAGAAAACAAGTGATTTTCTGCCGTGCGGGACTTGACCTTGTGGTACCTGTGCTGTGAGGTGGGTGCAGAAGCAGCCATGGAAACGGGAGCCAGCCTGGGGTCAGGAGGGACCTGTTTTGATGGAGCAGTGGTGCTGGGGAGAGCAAGATGCAGTCGGTGCCTTATCACACTAACACTGATCTTAATCTACCTGCCAGTGTCTTCAATCAAGTCCACGTCCTGCTGTGCTACCTGCCAGCTGCTCTGCGGGACACTAAGGAACTGCTCTCCCACTCCTGCCTGGAAACTGGTGCCTGAGGTCAGCTCGAGGTGTGCTCAAAAACCACCTGGAGAGGGAGGACAAGGGTTTATTCACTATAAGGACAAAGTTGGTTTAGAAAATACTGTCTTCCTCCCAACCACTTTTTCCTGACCTTTCATTCATGCCATGACAGCTGTAGGTGGTGCTGTCCTGTAACCAGACTGCTGAAATGATTTGGGGTAAAAAGTCTTAAAAGAAATAACTTTGGGATTTATTTTTAGCATGTATCACTTCAGTGTCAAAGGTTGGTACAGAATTCCTCCACAGCGATTCCTCCTTGGAGATGGATTTGCTCAGTGAGACAGAAAGACCTTGCTCAGGTTTTGGTGATGTACAAGAAAAGGTCTAACTGGTGTCCCAAGATGTGAAAGCAAAGGTCTTACCTACAAATAGACCTGGGGAGTTATTATTAGGTCTTTTAAATTATCTACCCAAAAATTACTCAGTAAAGTTACAAACTTTCTGACACTTTCTTGTCTTGTATTTGTTTTTTTTTATAAAACAATTATTATCTGCTCTTAATTGAGTTCTCACAGACTCCAGGGTTTGTTGATAACAGTTTTTCAGTGTCCTGGTTTGAGTGAGAACAGAGCTAATTCTGGTCAGTGATTTTACTTTTCAGTAGAAGTGAAGTCTCTTCTAACTGCCTGCACTCTCTGCAGACAGCAGCCTGTTTTCGGAGGCGGCGGCAGCTTCTGGCAATGACAGCGCCCCATCTTTAGAGTTAGTACCGAGGATCGGTGCGCAGCCCAAGGCCACTGCTGGATCTTGTGCACCACCTTGGGGGTGCAGAAAGAAAAAGGCTGCACCTGTGTGGAGGAGTGGATGGGACAGGTGACCCTACACTGACCACCGAGGGATCCATCCCATAGACATCATGTTCGCTATAAAGCTGAGGGACCATGGGGGTCAAGCTCTGCTCTTCACTGGCCAGCATCTGAGGAGGACCCTGCTCATTCTGCCTTCGGTCATAATCCATGTGTTCCAGAATCCAGTTCCAGAATCCAGCTCCTGAATCTGGTTTCCACCTTCTGCTCAGTCCAGTCTGGGACTTCCCCAGTGCCTGCTCCACAGCGTCCGTGGTGACGGTGACGTAACTGCCATCAGGGGCGTTGGGCTTGATATTGGATTGTATATATTTCATTTTATTCTTATTATTATTTACATTAAAGCTGGTTTAGGTTTCTTTTCCAATCCATAAGACCCTTTTCCTCAGGGAAGGGAGAGAGATTAATAGAGACCGTCTGTCACTTATCCAGTGGCTGGCCCAGCCCTAACCCTTGACATTCAGGTTGTCATTCGTGCTCTAATCATGTAGCGATGACTTTCTCAGATGTCTGGACTGAAGAATTTGCCTGTTTAAAATATTTTGGAATCCATCCACTTTGGCTTCTCTCTAGATTTTTCATGGCACTGAAAAGCACGGTTGGACACTTCCCCTGCTCAGTGGAGTCCTCAAGTTTGTTTCCATCTAGAATTGCTCAGCGGTCCTTGTGGGGCGGTTCGCTTGGCCTAAGAAACTATTATGAAGTTGATCCTCTGAATCTGATGAAAATCTGCTTAAGAGGTAAGTTCCAGTTCAAAATCTCTCTCTTTTGGGGTTACTTTTTTGCAGGAACATTAAGTTTTATTTGAACAGTTTCCACTTAAGTTCTGCATAATATTTGTGATGCTTATTTATTATACATAGAGGACTTATACCACCAGGCTCCAAGTGCATCTCAAAAGCAGATAAATGTGATTAATTCAATATGACCGTAGGCAGCAATGTGACACTGATGCTGGAAACGAAGCAGTGAACTACATCAGTGGTCTGCTGTGTGGATGGATGGTTGTGGTTGCCAGGGATATAACAGGCCGCAGCAAATCCAGTCTGCAAGGACCACCACAGGTGTCTGGCAGAGTTCTGCTTTGTCTGCAGGATTGACCAACTAGCTGGGAAGACCAGCTGCGTTAAGGGTGAATCCGGGCTGGTTGGGAAGACTTGGGCTGCCCCTAAATAGGTTCATGTCTCCCACCAGAGCGATGCTTTTATGATATGGACACTGGAGGCCGTATGAAATTGTTATATTAGCTACAGGTTGGAACTGGTGCACAGGAGCTGTAGACAGTGGACACAGAAGCTTGGCTCCAGACTGTCTCTTTTCCTTGCCCAAGTGTGGTCCTACCTAGGGGATAAGTAAGTCCAGAGCGAGGGCCTGGCTTAAGCCGGCTGCTATATATCCTGTGGTGTCACGTCAGCAGAACAGCCTTGGCTCCTTCCCATGCAGAGAAGATGTGGGACAGCTCTGCAATGGAGCCACAAGTGCCCAAGGGCTACTGGGGATACTGGGACAGTGTACACTCTGCTTCATGTAGCTGTTTGTGGTCTTAGATATGGCTACACTGTAGAAGTGGGGCCAAGGTGGGTGGAACTTACTTACTTTCAAGAACAGCTCATCCTACTGCACCTTTGTGAGGCAGGGAAATGCTGCGCCCTGAATGAGTATAAATGACTTTTGGCAGGGTCAGTTAGAGATGCGAATCCTGTTTTCTCACGTCATCAGTGCTGCCAGAACCCCAAGAGCACCTGACCTTGTTCCGTGCACATAATGCTTTAGGCCATGATCTCTAGGAGGCCCCAGGAGATGGTATAAGGGTGTGACACTGGCCGGTGTGCTGCCACAGCCTGTTAGGGCTGGGCTGCATTTGCAAGGTGTTATAGAAAATGTGTCTGCTGTGGTGTTTTTGGCCTGTATTACATTCACCTACCCCATCTGTTACTTTCCTGAAGAAGGAACTTGCATGAATCATCTGGTGACCATTTGAGAAAGATTTAGCTGTGGGGCTGATACTCCAGTTTGCTGAGCAGGGCCGGCACTGCACGGATATATAATTGTAGAGCGGTGTCAGTATTTCATACTGCAGCCCTCTCTGCTGACTGGGTTTTATAGGAGTAGTGAAATGCTCCAGCATTTCCGTGGACATCCAGGCTGAATCAGAAGCTCTAAACACTAAAATCTGCCCTTCGTGCTGTATGCAGTGCCCATTCCCATCCAGCTGAACTCCAAGCCTAAACTTCAGAGCAGTCAGTTAAATTAAATAGGCTCTGAGGAGCTGAGCGGGTGAGGAATGGGAGGCAGAAGCTGCCTGAGGTTCTGTGAGTTGTCTGCAGCAGTCCCTGGTGCACGGGATGGCCCCGCTATGCTGCGGAGCGGTGCTGTGTCCGGAAGGAGCAGCTCCAGCTGGGCAGCAGGTGAGCAGCAGTAGGGGCCTGCTTTGGGAGCCACCTCCGCTGACCTCCTGAGAATGCCAAGATAAAGACTGGCCATGTGTTCCAACCCACACTCTGGTGCCAAAAGGTCATCTGCCAAGTGGTCTTAGGGAGAAGCTGTACTACTGCTGGGGAAAAAACATCTTGAAAAATCTCAGGAAAAAAGCAAAACCACTGCTCAAGCACTTTCTTGCCTGGTTAGAGATGCTTAGCCATCAGAGGTAGTCCAGTGCTGCTTGATGCCTAGCTGTGTCAGTAAAAACCATTTGGATGTCAAGGGAGGAAAATGAAGCATACGGCTGAAGGTCCCAGTACTGCTGAACGGACCAAGAGACAAGACGTCCTGTGTCCCCACAGCCTTGCTTGAAGTACCATCGTAGGGTTTCAGGGCACTTAGCTGAGAGTCCTGAGAGGCCATAAAAAAGTCCTGGCTGCTGTGGTAGAAGTGGGAAGGTCAGTCTGGGCCCCATGGTGATGATTTGTGACTCCATTTTTGGAAATCAGTTTTGACTCTTCAGAGCCTCTGTCAAGCTGAAGAGCATGGGGATTTAGACTCTAAAAATCCTGATCCAGAAAGATTCTTGAATTCATTTTCCCCTTTAACCCTCCCACTTTGATTTTCAGCAACGCTGATGAAAGCTGAATGGCTCGCCCGAAGTTAACTGCCTCAGTACCTTGCGGATTGAGATCCAAGTCATATCTGAAATGGAAAGCATTCCTCCCTGGCTTACATGCCTTTGGAAGTGTTAGCCATCATCTCAGCAATAAAATGTCCTACAGGTGCTTAAAATTGCCTGTGAGAGGTGGCCTCTTAGTGTCTTAGCCCCAGCTCCCGCTTAGCTGAGCGAGACACCGGCTGATATCTAATTGCAGCTGGAAATCAAAGCCACGCCATTACAAAGGCAGCTAAACGCTCTTCTCTGGTCACTCTTTGGAAGCAGGACCATCTTTCCAGTGCTCGCTTGCCACATTCCATCAATAACCCTCCCAGTCCAGACCTTACCTACAGCCTATAAAGCTCAGTTCTCTGCCTCACCTCCCCTGCGAGAGAAAGCTGCGGGCACGAGGGCACCCAAGCGCTCTGGAAAGAATTTGTAGGCTTCCTGCATATTCATGGCGTTACTTTCACCACTTTAAACAATTTTATTATTCCATCTGTGCTTCTCGTGCTTGCAGAGCTGTGGCTGGGTACCCACAGCAGCCCATGGTGGGAAGCTTGCTCTGGTCCCCACAGGAGCATTAGTAGTGCCCGCCCCAGCTCCAGATGTGCAGGGACCCAAAGCTGCGGCTGAGCCACTGGCACTGCTGCGTGCGTGCTTCTTGGCTACCCAGTCTGGTGGAAAACGGCTCTGACAACTCATTTCTCACATGGTCATTGTTATTTAGCAGTCCTAGTCATCCTGAGAGAGGTGCCTGCGAGCTTCTGGAGTTGCAGGGCAAGAAGGGAGGTGAGGGTCTGCTGCAGAGTAATGAAGGACATTCTTGGCCAACAGATCGGCCAGTGGGCTCATTGCAAAAAAAAAAAAAAAAAAGACAACTTTGGCGAAAGACGTTTCTGAGACATGTGTTCCTCTGTTGGTGGAACAACTGAGAGTGTTGTTCTAGTGGTATGAATTAAAGCTGCACGTTGTGACTTCAGCTTGTACTGAAGCCAGGCAGAGCAGGGAGAGGGAGTTTTGAGTTGAGCACTTGATCAATCATATTGTAAAAACTCAAAACTAAGCCAGAAGGCGACCTCGGTTCAAGCTCCAGAAGGGAGCAGGAGCACACATCATCTCTTGGCACATCTCTGCTGGACCAGAGGTTTCATTCATGTGCTCTGGACACATCAGTGCACAACGCTCCCTCCACCAACAGATAATTCAAGCTTTCTTCCCCCAAAGTGCAGTGCTGGATGGGTTGGACAGAGAGAACAGCCAGCAGTGGGAAGCACGTGGGCTCTGACATGCTGAGTTTGCTTTTTTAAATTTTAGAATTGTGTCCCTCTTGGTTTGCTTCAAGGTGCAGTGGAGACTTGGAATCATAATTTCTGAAAGTTGATGTAAATCTGTAGCTTTCATGTCCGCAGACTTATCTGTGGCCTCAAGTACTTGATATGAAGGTGTCTGCAAATGCAGCTGAGCACCTCCAGGCAGGGCAAAAGGGCCTCTCCTTTCACTATTGTCTGAAGCCACATTGTGCTCTCAGCTTAAACGCTTCCTGCAGATCTGATCACACTCTCTCTTGAGCACCAAGTAGAACTGGAAAGGATCTGTAATGGCTATGGAAGAACAAGAGCCTTTGAAGGAGATCCTCTCTGGGGTTAAGGTTTGCTCAGCCGAGTGTGATGATTCTGACTCATTGCTGGTTTGCACCAAGCAAGAACTAGTAGCAATGAACCAACCTGACTGAAATAGTTTTTACCTAGAACATGACTGAAGTCACTGACCTTGGCACAAGCTGTTTCAGAAGCAAAGGTGGATTCAGAAAAGAGTTTGATAAATCATGAAGAGGTCAGTACATGGTGGCAACCAAAAAAAACAGGGCTCCAGATGCAGCTTCCTGCTTGAACTGTTGCTAAACTGCTGATTTGGCAGAGGCTCGGAGATTTGGCCAAGAGTTACATCCTCTCCTTCCTTGTGCAAGTCACAAGACACTGAGATGGACCTTTGCTCTGACTAATGTTCAGGCTCTAACACTTGGAGTTTACCTGGCAGCCAGTCCCAGTGACGTAAGCTAAAATTCAAGGGCCAGCGTTTGTCGGGGATGTGACATGTGGATTGTCTTGGTTAGTGTAATTTTTCTTCTGTGCATTGAGTTACACACCCTGGTATTGTTTCTGCAGTGAAACAGTCACACCCCACTAGCATTTTTGTGGCCTCCAGCTCTTCTCTTTCCTTGATTCTTGCTCATATATGGTCATGAGACTGAGCAGCGACAGCTGTGGGTTGAAAAAGCAAGTACTGGTTTTCTGTATGCGCAGGAGGGTCGCTTCAGCAAGGTTCCAATCTCAGAAAGTGCCGACCTTCGGAGCCGTTCTCAGATTAGGTTGGGCTGGACAGCTTGGAACAGAAGGGTCTGAAATCAGCAATCACTTGGAAAACTGGCGCTAAAGCCATCAGGAATAGCTCAGCTTCCGCAGAAAGCTGCAGATAATTATTACCTGCGTAATAATGTGATTCGCAACTTTGCTTTAATCATTATGCAAATGAATGTTAAGCCCTCACTTATGGTGTGATAGGTTTGATGTCATTTATCCTGTATTAACGAAACCAATTCATTAAAGTTTCCTGGCATTTGGCAATCAGCAAAGGCCTGATTTTGCCTCTGTGATGAAACGACTCAAGGCATAAATACTGTGTCTCTCAGTGTGCATAATAATGCTGGGGTGTAGTTCATGTTTTTAAGCGTTCTTCTAACTGGAGAGAAGTAAAATAAGAAAACTCATCCCAAATTGTCCACCTTTGTCGTTGAAGGTAGGCTATGTGGAGTTTTGGTTCCTCTGTGGCTACTGAGATAAGTTTTCAGCCGTAGCTGCCTGGGCTGGGCGTCCAGCCCGTGTGTGTGGTGTGGAGGGGTGGGCAGTGAGGTGCTTGTCAGCCGCTCCGGGACACCGTCCCTCACGCCGTAATCCTTGCTCACAGTGCCTCTGGCCACTGCCCCGCTCCAGCGGCAGTGCCAGCCCCTGGGCATTCCTGGGCTCCTTCGTGCCTTTGTCCCCACCTCTGTGGGACAGAGGCTGACCTTGGGGTGTGATCCCCCACACCCCGCATCCCAGTGAGGCAAAGATTTGCAAGCAAAACTGCCCACGGCCTCTGTAGGAGACCCTGCTGAGCATGTTTGCCTGCTCCTGGGGCAGACACAGCTTTCCTGTCCACCCTGGCGTTTCTCTGTTGCTCACACCAGAGTTGCAAGGACAACGTCAGCAGAGAAGTTTCTTCCCTACTGCCAGGCGACAACAGTTTAGAGCAGCCTGCATCACTTGTGGTGTCATCTGTGGCCACTCAGTAACCTGCTAGCTTGGTGTCCTCAGGGTTTCTTCTTGATAGTCACTGTTGGTGGCACCCACAGGTCTGGAGAAGGTCAGAAGGAACCACTGGCAAATACACGGATGCAATGCTTCGTTTCCGGGCTGTGTTTTCTCACTGCTTGTGCCCTGCCCTGCAGGACCGTGAATGTTCCCTGGAGGTATTTCCCTCAGTGAGCGCTGCGTGGCTTAATTGGACACCTAAGATCAGAACCTGATTTCCCTTTGGAGAGTGGGGAGGGATCGCAGGGCCTTCAAGGTACTTGGCGTGTGCATCCCTCTGCTGCAAGGGAGGTTTTCCTTTCCTGTGCGGCCGCCTGACGTCTAGCAGAGCAGCACCGCAACCTCCCGAAGGGCTGTGGCACGTGCCTGGTGCTCTCTCACAGATGAAAGGCCCAGATAGACGGGAGCACGGGCAACACCTCCCTCGGGAGGTGCAGGTGCTCTGACAGGATTCACTGTACACGCTCAAAAGTGCCATTTCCAGCCGTGAGCCGGCGCAGCTCGGCTCGGCTGTCATCCTGGCCACGTTAGCAGCGCGCCGGCGGCTCGATTCGCCAGTGCTGGCTGTTAGAAGGAGGGACTCTTTTGTTGCTCTATCAAAGTCTCGCTGACATAGCCTGCAGCTATGAACAAATGTTGTGAGGCTGCAAGCTGGAGAACTGAAAAGACAGGGAGCGTGTTCAATATTGATAAAGAGCAGAGCGGGGGCTTGTTTAAATTGTGCGCAGACAACTTTTCCATAATTAAGGGAGCAACAGACGCCATCCCTTGCCTGCAAATGATGAGGCTAACAAAAGCAGGGGTTGCACATGACGTGCAGCCTGTGAGCAGAAGTGATGGTGAAAGGGACCTGAGATGATTCCCAAGGACGGGCCATTTGTGCCGGTTGTCCCTTTGTTTCCAGCTGGCACCGCGGACCTGCGGGAATCTCGTGCTATACTCTGAGCTATTAAACAGTGCGTACCTGGAGCCCTAACTGGACCCCCCCCTCATACGAGGCCGTGTAGCCTTTCTAGTGCTCTTGTTCATGCTGGAATGATTCATCCTGCAAAAGGAGCAGGTGGAGCAAGGGATCAAATCAACCTCAGTGCGCAGTTCCTGCTGCCAGAGGCTGGTGTATGGACGTGGCGGTTTCCCTCCTGTCTGCAGCTTTAGCCTCTGTTTGTCCTCGGCAGTGTGTGCCTGCGAAGGGCCCGTGGCTGGGCCTTAAGAAAGTGAGGACTCCCGTTGGGCAGCAAAAAGTGGGATTGAGGAGCTGCTAGGCGAGGTGTCTTGGATGCTGCTGGGCTTGAGTGTGGACAAGGATTTACTTCCAATACTTCTAAGTGCCTGATGCACGTAGGTTGCAACCAGAGCATTAGAGATGTGCCCACCTGCTAACCATCCTCTTCCATATGCCACTTGCTCTGTATTCCCCCCGGGAACGGTGAGGTGCTGCTTCTCTCTGGGTTTTTGGGTACCTTTCCCCAAGCAGAAGCTTCAAAATAAATTTGCAGCCCCCTCTAACTGCACCGGGCCGTGGTAAGTCGTGATCCCATGGCCCAGGCCATACCGATGTGTGTGTGGCTCACCCTGGAGTCCCACAAAGTCATGGGGGCTTGGTGTCGATGTTCTTCTGGTCACAGAGGGATCAGTCCCACTGCACTGCTGCAGGATCGGGGCCAGCTTGGGCAGTCTGCTATCCACACAGATCCCACTAAGCACTGCTTAAAATGGGCACAGGCATCCAGGTCTGTGCCAATGTTGTAATTTAGCAGCTGGCATATTTAAATGCTTGCAGTTGGGATCAATCTTTTTTTAATCACTTATGTTTAATTATTGTTTCCAGCTAATACTCTCTCATGTTTTATTGCTAGCAAGCTTCTAAAGAACATTTTTCCATGGAATTGTAGAATCATAATTTGGGTTTGGGTTGGAAGGGCCCTTTAAGGGTCATCTAGTCCAACCTCCCTGCTTACAGCTGGGCCACCCTCAAAGTTAGCTGAGGTTGCTCAAGCCTTGTGCAGTCAAATTTTGGTTATTTGTAAAAAAAAAAAGGCTCTAGCGACAGTCCCTGTGCTCTACTGCTGTATAGAGATATCCCATCCCAGATGCAGGACTGGGTATTTGCTGTGTTGAACTCCACAAGGATCTCATCAGCCTGGTTTTCCAGCCTGTCCAGGTCCCTCTGGATAGAGCCCAGCATGACAACCACTTAATCCAGTCTGGTGAGAGTGTGCAGAGAGCTGGCTGAGCCGGGATGCTGGCAGGATGCAGAGCGTTGCTAATTAATGTAATGTGTCTGTCTTAAAAACGCATAGGAAATGAAAGATTTGGGCCCTGCAGCACCTGCCCTGGAAGAAGCTTTGCTGTAGTAAGAGGCCCGGGGTGGCACCTCTCTTGGGATATTAAGACATATATTGCCTTTCTCTTGTCCTGGAAGAGGAGCATCCACCAGGGTCGCCCTTCAAAGACCCCTACTATTTTATGTGGTCAAAAGGAAACATCATGGACTCCCAGGACTTTTTGACACCCCTCTATTTCCTAATAAGCCTTTAATTTCTCATTAAGCAATTAGCATTTAACTGTTATTGTTCAGCATAACTTTTCTGAACCCTCTATTTACCTGATCTATGGAGAGAACAAACATTAAAGACCCAGCTCGTTTCAGCTGCCTGATATGAGCCATTCCCTTCCATTTGATGGGCTCATCCAGGCTTGCAGGGGCCTCGGGAGGTCCCTAGTCCAGCCTCCTGCTCAGAACAGGGTCAGCTGTGAGATCAGACCAGAGGAATGCCTGTGCCGCTGAAGAACACATTGCCATCACAAGCGTTGTGCTTGCTCATGGCGCGAACACGACCGGTTTTCGTGCCTCTGCGTGCGCGCCCACGCTGTGCAGGGGTACAGAGGTGGAGCAGGCTCCTTGCTCTCCCCGTAGCGTCCCTGTAGGCCGTGTAACATGGCACTTTGTTTATGAATGGCTTTGGATATCAACGCCTTCAGTTGCGCTACTGTATCAGCCTCCATCTACAGAGAGATGAAAAATTATGGATGCCAACCCCTCCTTCACTATGCAAAGCATGAGGGAAGATGATGCTGGTAATTGGGTGCTTGCTGTCTCGAGGAGGAAGCTGGTAATCCATTGCTATCGCTGACACGATGCCTCTGTAAACCCCTGAGCCACGATTTATCTCAGCCATTTAATATCTGCGTGGAGGGACAGAGCGGCATATTCAGGATGAGCCATTATCTACTGTCTCTTTGGGAAGACAGAGCGTTTTATAATCTTCTGTGGGTGCTTTTTACTTTAAATGAAGGAAATTAGTGACTAAATTCTGCAGAGAAGTAACGCCTGATGTGAAGCCCCATTTGAGGGACAGTGCTGCACGGAAGCTGAAATTGTCTTTCAGCGTGTTATCTGTTTTCTTTTAGTCACAGGAATGAAGGGCTAGAGTTTCAGCCTTAACTGTTAATTTCCTGTCTATTGTCTATTCAAACCAGATCCTGCTGTATCTCTTATAATAAATACATTTAGAGACAGTGCTGAAACCTGGGCCTGCCCTTTCCCCCTCTCCAAGGGCAGCTAATTCCAGCAATCTGGGCCACGCTTTCCATGGTGCTCTAAACGCGGGGGTTGAAAAATGGAGGCTGAAGCGCCAAAAGGAAAGGGCGATGGGGAATCGAAACGACGGATAGAGCCGTGAGGAGATTCGGGTGTGAGAAAGGTGCCCCAGCACATCCCTACAGCGGGCCAGGGGAAGTGACACGGCCGAGCAGCAATGCGGAGCCCCGGGCGCAGTTGCTGCCGGGAGCGTTTTGGCACAGCTGCCACACAGGCTGCATTCGAGAGGGAATTGCCTGAAATCGTCTGAAAAAAGGTCTTTCTAGTAGCCAGAAGGTGCCCCGGGCTAGCCCAGCACTCTGCCAACGTCCCACATTTACAACCGGGTTAATAGCAGAGTAGGACAGAAATATTTAGGACAAATGATTAAAAAATGAGTTTTGGTAGTTTGTTGGTTTGGGTTTTTTTTAAAATAAAGATAATACCTAATTTTTATTCTGCATCAGAAGTTTTGCTGTTAATAGGTATTTTAGAAAACTTTATCTTAAAAAACTACTGATTTTGATCTGATGGGCCGGCATTTACTCTTATCAATCCTGGGGAGCTACTGCAGGGGATATCTTTTTTTTAAGATTAGCTAAATAAATGTGCAAGTCTTGATGTGATTTTTTTTTTTTCCTTTTTTTTTTTTTTTTAAGCTTACAATTCTGGTAAAAAGAACACTGGTCTTATAGGAATCCAAAACCGTGATGCTGAAGCTCTTGAATTATTCATATGATCTTATTCAATGCACTGTGATTATTTCTGATGCTTCAAACTCCTGGATAGCTTTTGATGCCTGCATTATTTCTATGTAAATTCCAGCCATTAGTTGGTTTTATCAATAAGGTTCAGATTGAATCATGCCTCCCCTGCAAATTAATGCAGGCTTGACAAATGGAAGAGGAGATTTAAACTATCAAATCACAGACTGTTAGATGTGGGTTTAGAACAAAAACATATATCTGTTTTTTTCAAGCTTTTCAAGGTGGTATCTGAAAATATTAGCATGTGTAGGGACATCTAGCCGATTGGTACGCATGGAAGAACGAGTTAAACTGCAGGCTTGAAAAGCTTTTAAGATGTGGAGATGGACTTCTAGTTCTGCCACAGACTCCGTACAGCACCCTTTCCAGGCTGGAGACCAGAAAATGTTAAACTGGCTATTGACTTATTGTCACTACATCTAATTAAGCCACAAAAATTGTTTTCAAACAATGTTAAAGATCAGATTTAAAGTCATAAAAGCAGGAAAATCAGGGTAGGGTTGAAATAGTCTCTGTAATTCACCCTGCTGTGCCCCTGGGCTGTGTTCTGCAGAAATGGCATCTGTCATTGATTAGAGCTGACCCGGCGCGGAGGCCACGGGGGATGGCGTGGCACTCTGAGCACGCCCTTCTCACGCCCTTCTGCATCAGACTCTGCTTCAATATGATTTTATTTCATTATTGTAGCATTAATTTATTTCTGTCTACTTCTTTTTTAATACATTTTTTAAATTACTGTTTGTTTTCTCAGCAAAGGAGGTGAGAAGATATAATTGGCTTTAATGGGTGAAAAGTTTCCTGAGCAGAGGGCAGCGGATGCAGTGACGGAGGGGAGCCTGCAGGCACACGAGGTTGTACCTGCAGATCTGGTCAATCCATTTGTTCCCCTAAAGCAGTGATGGATGTGGCTGAATTACTAATGAAAACTTACATCTGCTCTGGCCTGGTAAACTGTGGGAGATGCTGTTATGGAAAGCAAAGGAAACCTAATTTCCCCTGGTATGGACAACTACAATGTGTCGAAAATAAGCAGTAGAAAATAATGAAGGAAAGCTGGAGCTGCAGAGGCTGGTGTGGGCTGCCACGGAGAGCAGTTCTGACCTCTTGTGAAAGCAGAGGGCAGTAGCAAGATCCAGACATGAATCTGGTCTCCTCTAAAGCAGAATAGATGTTAGGATCCATCTTTATGGCAGAGACAAGCTACACCTACCAGGTGGCACAACCAGAGACATCCACAAGCCTCTTCTGCCCTTAAAACATCACCCTCCTTATCCTCCCTCCATCTACTGGTCTTTTAATCAGATATTTAAGTCTCCTCATTAACTTCCCAGCTGGAATGAGAGCTGCTTTGCGGGGCGAGCAGGAACGAGAAGAAGGAGTTCCTGTGATTTTGGCGGAGCGGCGATCCCTCCGCCCTGCCAAGGCTGCTCCTGCGGCCGGGGTTGTGTCGGTGCTGGAAACAGGTCATTGGTTTTTCTACAGCCCCTGCAGCAGGTGCCTTTGAGGCCTGATCCCCTGCGTTACACAGGACTGTGCTGTTCACAAGCACATGAAGAAAAGGGGATGGGATGGGCGAAGTTGCTTCCAAGTCATTCCTCGGTATGCTGTTTTTCAGGGATTTAACAGGGTCCCACAGGCAAATATGCCACAATTTGTGGAAGATGGGGCTTGAGCTCTCTCGGGTTAATTTAGGATTCGTACCCAAGTCTCAACTGAATAATATATCCAGAGATGACTGAGTAAAGGGAGTCACCATGTCCTCTGGCTGGACTTTGTTCAAGAGAAGGCCACTCGTCGTGCAGGTGCTGGGACAGGGTCGGTAGATTCAGCAGCACACGTTACTGGGAAGGAGGACAAGGGTTTTAACCCAATTCTTCCCTTGATATTCTTCCGTGGTCAGCGCAGGCAGCTATCCCTGGAAGGCCTCAGGTTTGTTGTCTTCTTACCATCTGCTTTTTCTTACCAGCCCCTTCTTGGGAAATACACACAGGCACACTGGTGCTGCTGGACCACACAGCAGACAGGGGCTGGAGATGCAAAATATCAGCTCACATTTGCCTGCCGTGGGCTGACGGGACTTGTCTTACCCCACGGACTTTTTTTCTGCTTGCTGCTGCTTGGAAACAGACTCCTGCATTTCTTTGGTCCAGCAGGAAAAATTCTTGGCTGCAAAGCTGGGTCTTGCAATCTGGTCCGCAGGCCAGGCAAGCCCTGGCCAGCTTCCAGGCACAGTGTCTTTCAGATGTGGGGATTTTCCACTTAGGGTATTCTGCTGCCTCTTCAAATGTTGAGAGAGATGCATTTTGAGAGTGACTCTTGCTGATAATCACCTCGAAAGGAGAGAAAAAAAAGCTTGTGCTTTCTTACAGAGGCTGCTCCCAAGCCCTGCAGAAGGCTGGGGACTGAGATCATCCCCTGGACTCCTGCCCAGAAATAACTGGCCATTGGTGTGCCTACAGAGTTTTGGGGCTTGTCTGTCCAGCCAAAAGGGCAGCTGTTGCCTGTATTTCCAGAGGCCAGACAATAAAATGTCTCACTGCAGAAAAAATCCCCCAAAAGAGAGTTTAGTGTGTTTTTAGGCATATAGAAGAGAAAAGTTAACTCTGTTCAGTTCTTCTGACTTGATTATTTTTATTGTTTTACAGGCATCTGGAACACCAACATTGCTATTTTCTCCTTTCTCCTAAGTCATAAGCCTTGTGTAATGAGGGAAAGGCCTGGCCATCCGTACGCTGTGGTGTTGGGTGCACCCAAAGAAATATCTCTAGACGTGTGCCATGCACCGTTGGAGTACGCTGCGTGCCGGTCACCTCTGCTGGCAGGTATGGTTTGCAGGGGCATCACCTGCTGTGTGCCCTGCCCAGCTCTTGACAGCCTCCAAGAGGCATGTCCCTTCCCCATCAGCTGGGTGGGGGTCTCAGTTCTCTCTCAGCAGCATCAGGAGGAGAGAAGGCTCCATATGAACAAGCAGCATCAATCCCACAGGCTGAGGGGAATATACAGAGTAGCCAGAGGGTTCTACATCTGAGTTTTGTCTTTCTAGGAATGAAACCTGAAGGAGGAGCTGCCTAGCTGCCAGGAAGATTGCAGGTCCCACTCCCTTGCAAAGATGATGACCCTCCATCCACGGAGAAGTGGCAGCAGGTCCAGGAAGGGAAGTAAGTAGTAAGAAGGGGTCCGTGTCAGTGCTGATTTCTATGAGAGGTCTTGCTGGGTTATTTTAGGCAATGGGGATGCTGCTCCAAAATCATAGTTGTTCAAATATCTACTTCTGAGTAGAGGATAAATGCTTATGAGTCAAGGGCTTGTTTGGACTAATTGCTGTTTTCTGAAGTTATTCCATTTGGGGTTAAATGGCCCATCAAGGCAAGCTCTTTAAGCAAGAGTTTAGAATCTTACGTGCCCACTCATGAATGGCACCTCAAAGAGACCCAGCTGGGCTCCCTTTCCATGCTGCGGCACAGGGAAGTGCGTTATTGCCTAAATGAGTCCTAAGAAGTTTAAGGTTAGAAAGGTGTCCTCTGTCCACAGAAGAAATTGAAAGTTGTGGATGCAAACAGGTACCGAGGCTGTTGAAATACGGTGCCACTGCTCAAGGAGGGGCATCGTGCTCATGCTTTCTGTATTGGCTGGGCTATTGAGATTATTACTTTGATTTTTGAGGGTAATCAGAAGAACAAAACTTTATGACTGAAAGGGCATGGCTTGTTGAATCGAGGATCAGAAAATTATTTTGGATGGAAACAACCTCCGAGGCCCCCTGGAGCTATGGGTTGCTTTGGCACTACACGAGCACATATTGGTAGATTCCCACTTCTCATAAAGCTTCCCCTCCCAACTACTATTTCTTCCTGCTTGGCAGCTGAAGTGCTATATTTTGTTCCTCTGTATATTCAATTTTACTAACATTAAATGTTGGGGGACTTTTATACTTGCTAGATGATTTATAATTTTTTTTTTACTTGTCTCAGGACTCTTGTATCGGAAAGGGAAGATAGGAGAGATCATGATAAAAGCAGTGGGTTTCAAGAAGACAGGTGTCAATAAACTCAAATTTGGTAAATTATAACATCTTCTAAGAGGTAAAGCTAATGGGAGATAAAGTTGTGAGTTCTTCAGAGTAAGCTAAGGGCTGCATTTCTACTGTCCAAATGCAGGAATAGGAAATTCAGCAGATGCCAAGCTGGGTGGATGATGTAGGGGTTTCTGTAACTTTAACACCAGAGAGGAACACAGAAGGGAAAAAAGAAGAGGTCAGCTCTTTAAGAATAAATCTGAAAGAACAGCTCAAGCATTCAGGAATAAAACCAGAAAGGCCAAGGCACAAAATGAGACCTCAAGGATAACCAGAAATCTTTCTGTAAGAACCGTTAATAGAATGAGGAAGATCAAAGTGGGGATTGGTCTACTACTCAATGGAGAATGAAAGCTGTCTGCAGATAATTACAATAAACTTGAAGGAGAGAAAATATTTTTTCCCTGGACTAGCTTGGGAATTATAGTCCAGTCAGACTAACAACAGTTCTAGAGGAAAAAAAAATCAACTATAACAAATAGTCTGTAATAATTACAAAATTAATTGGAAGATGAATAGCAGTCAGCGTAGGCTGGTCAAAAATAAGTTGTATTGTAAACTCTTTTAGCTTCCTTTAATGAAAAAAAAACAAAACCCTTGTAGATCGGATTGGAGAGAAACAAAGGTCACACAAATAGATTTTAAAAAATTCAAGTTTGTTTGGTAACGTTGGGGCAGACATAAAGCTGAGAAGGACTTCAAGCATATTGGAGGAAGGGGTAACATTTGTGTGATAATGAAATGTCTGAAAAAACAGGGTCAAATTCGGCAGGGGACGAGTGCAAAGTACTCTTAGCCAGAAACACTTTGCGAAGGAAACGGGCTGGGCAACAACTGGCTAGAAAGTTGTTCTCCAGAAAAGTCTCTTTCATTACAACAGATCAGAAATTACCTGCAGGTGGGCAGTGATGTGCTGCTGCGAGACAGACAAACATCCCACCGTCAGCTTCAGGCAGGAGTGGGCTCGGCTCGGCTCGGCTCGGCTCTGCTCAGCGTGGGAATCCTGTGGCCAGATTTGATCAACACATTTTTAAGAGAGTAGTGGATGGATGGGACCAAGTTCAGCATTCTCTTCTGATAAAAGTTGTGAGGGTTTTGCATATGTGGGGGTTTTTTTGTTTGTTTGGTTGGGGTTTTTTACCCTCTGACCCATGCATAAACACTGAATGACCTGGGGTTTTGTAGTGGCAGGAAAAAGGCTGAGGTGAGGCCTGAGGGCTGCCTTCAGGTACATAACAGGTCCTTTCAAGGAGGAGGAGGAGGGTTTCTGTGCTGTGAGGGTTTGGACAAGCAGTGATGTGCTTAAATGCACATTAGGGAAATCTAAACTGAGCATTAGGCAAACCTCTTGAAGGACAAGGGCAATAAAGCGCTGGAATCAGTTGCTTGGAGAGGTTGTGAAGTTTCTGTGGTTGTGAGTGAGGTCTTGAGGAACAGATTGGAGAAACATCTGCCAGAAATGACTTACACCGACACCACCTTCAAGTAAAGGCATCTGTGATTCCTTCCAGGGCTATTGTTCAACGACTCTGTGCAATCTAGAGATGTAAGTGACTAACTGGGAGAAATTCTCATGGCCGCGTCGTTATCTCTTTCCTCAGAGGGTACTGCTTTGCATAATTCGGTTCATTTATTGCTATTCGCTTATGTGTAATTAAATACCTGAGGTGAGCAGGGAGACGGCAGTTGTCAGACACCGTGAGGGGAGGGCTTGGCTCCAGCAGATCAAAGATGCCATCGTTTGAATGGTGTACGTTCTGCCAAGGAGACACGATGCCGTTGTCACTCTAATTCTCTTGCTATTCCCTTTTCTAAGTATGTTATCTTCATCTGAGAGAGGCTAGGGAGTTGTAAATCTCTGAAGAAATTCTCCATATGCTGGTGATTTTCAGGGAACTCTGCCATACATAATTTCTGCTAGGGATGTTTCAATAGAGAATTAATTTGCTTTGGGTCCTTGATCATTCTGTCTTGCAATAAGAAAGTGTTGGCATTAAGCGGGAAGTTAAACAAGGTGCTGCTAGTTTCCTTTTTCTCTCTCTCTGATCTTCACATTCTCAACAGGACAGTTGGAGTCAGAAAGTAATGCAGATGGAATGTACAGCCATCGCAAAATATCAATATCGTGTAGCAGAAGTAATTGTTTTATTCCAGGAGGTTCTGTTGAGTAATGAGACCATGTCTCATATAACTCCTGGTAACATGGCAACACATGAGCATGGATCTGTCTACCAGCACAGAAGCTTTAATCACACATGAGTAAATTACTTCATGCATTTCTCTCTGTTGAACAGCAGAGTTCTCGTAGGAGAAGTAAAAGGGTCAGGCAGGAGCCTGCAAATTGCTTGGAAGCGTCATAAAGAGAGGACAGAGATGAATTAATCAAAATCATGACACCTGAAAAGATTTAGATTAATGGGTTTTTGGGCCAAAACATATCATTAAATTATTAAAAAAATCACAACCGTGGCCATTGACCCTCACCTAGAGAATCCCGTCTCCATAACTTCTGTTTGATTTCTGACCAAGAAGCATCCTCGCAGAGGAAGGCAGAGTCTGCCACTGCTGGGAAACTTGTTCCAGCTGTTCAAAGACACATGGTTTCAATGACGATAATTATTTGGATTTGCCTTATCTTCCCCTCTGAGCAGTGAACCTTCTGTGTTGCAGCGAAAAACTCCAATTTCAGTCCTGTAGATGTTTGCAGCTTGTACCTCTGCTGACACAATATGCGCTACTAGAGCAAATTACAGCCCAAATTCCAGTGTTTGTAAGTGGTTTAACATTCCTATTCTGATTTATTTTTAATAAATAAATATTTTCCCCCCCCTTTTTTTTTGGTCATTTTCGTGTTTTGGTTTGGTTTGTGGGGTTTTTTTAAGTTTTCAAAGCAAATGGCTGAAAAAGGGCTCAGTTAAATTCTCTCTTCACCTTTTCCTCAGAATTTGGGATACTCCAGAAGTAAATATTTCCTGGGCTTCTCTTCTGGGGAGCTCCACAGTCCCTTAAGTAGGAATATAGTGTCCCATCTAGTCTGTCAGACTTGCTTTAGCTTTGAACACTCAGGCCAGCGGATGAAATATAACCACATGTAAATGAACCGTAGGTATTAGCAATAGCTGAACTTTAAACACATGAAGTAAAGATTGTTCAAAGTCAGCTTTTGCCACAATTTGGCAAGTAATGTGGCCAAATATATTCAGCAAGTATTACAGCACCTTTAACGAGAAAGCAGCCCCTGGATTGCTTTCAAAGGCAGCATAGATTTTGTAAGCAGTACGCTAAAATAGATCAGAGTGACCTCTTAGCTGTGTTAGAAAATATTTAGATAAAATTTTAAAGGAGCTGCCGTATTTGGCTATTCATTAAACGTATAAATCTGTGTGATCTGTCTTCGCCCATCTGGAGACTGCAATGTTAATGAGTTAACTGCCTGAGCATAGTCTCTATAGAGTCACTTGGATAATTTGAAGCAGTGTCATTTCAAACTAAGGATAAATACAGCTTTGTATAAAATGAGTTCTTGTTCCAGCAATAATTGCTTGTGTGCTGTGTAAGATGGTCTTGAATCACCCATCCGACTAGCTCCCAGAGCAGTCGGTGATATGGGTTTCCATAAAGGGGCAGAGCGTGTACTGATAGAATCACTAATTTTGTGGGGGTATTGGCACATGGAATCAATTTACTTTAGCAGTCAGAGACTCTTTTTATGGCAGCGAAAGCAGTTGGTGGAAAAAGAACATGTACACAATTTATATTGCACTTCCATGTTTAGGGTACCAGCAAAGCACAGTTCCTAACAAACAGAGGTAAGGTAACCTAGCTCTAGTTTTATATCGTTGTTAATGGTAACACTTCCCAAGAAATCATTTCTTTCTCTTGAAATTATCTGTTTGTTACTGTGGCTCCTACTCTTTGTGCTCATAACAGGCCTGTCTTCCTAAGTCTTCAGGTTCAAATATGCAAATCCAGATTCACTGAGGATGAACCTGACCAAAAATTAACACCTACGCTCCTGATGCTGTGTGGTTTGACCTGAGGAATAAGATGCACTTTAGGGCGTGAGAGAGCTGATCTGTTTTGTGGATGAGCAAGCAAAATAATATTTAACATTTCTAATCATGTATTACAAAATCAATAATTTCTTAATAGTAATATTAATAAAGTCTATGAATTAAGGAAGATGATCTAATTGATTGCTCATCGTTTGGCATTTAAATCTGGTTAGATGAATTGGATTGGAACCCTAGTTAATCCATGGAGAAGAACTGTGCTTCATAATTCTTGGATGGAGAAATCCTATGTAAAGGGAGTTTTGATACAGTGGGATCTGGCAGGTCAGATAAAGGTACGTTCTTCCCACAACAGGGGGAAAAACTGAGAGATCTTCCTTGGTGGAAGATATCTTTATTTATAATAAAGTTAAAAGTCAACCATATTCTGGGAATAAGATCTGACATTGAAACTCCCAAGGTAAGTAAGATCCAATGCAGTGCCAATTTCCAGGCTAATCAGCATTGCTCAGCTTGGTGAACCTCTGTTCTGACATAGTCCTGGGCAGCTGGGGAACAAGAAGATTTCTCCTCCCTATTGCTTCCTCATCCCTTTGAATTATCAATAATTACAAAAATTAAAGAGGGAAATCTCTTGCCTACAAGAATTAGCTAGAAGAATCTGTTCCTCGAGGTAAATGTCTTGAAGTACCATGCCATGTTGATGAAGATAGAACTCAGATGGTAACTAACACCCATCTGGGTTGGAGTCTCTCCAGAATTCTTGAAATCAAAGCTGGTTGCCAGTCAGTGCGAGTTACGGCAAAATGCAGCTAGTAAGTGGACAAGACAACCAATGCATTTAGTGTGACAGCACCACTTGGGGCGTTTACCTCTCTCTTAACAGAGTTCAGTCAAGATTGGATCAAGCATTTAAATCACAGACAAACCTGCAAGAATAACCCTTTTGTCTCCAGCTAAAAAACTGCCCTTTATTGAGCCTGAAGTGAATGAAGCAAAACCACTCGCCGTCAAAAGTAACCATGACGCAAATGGTTTTATCTGCGTGTAACCAAGGCAAGAAAACATTAACCAGCTGCTCTCCATTCAGAGGCATCTGTAACCATCTGGAGGGAGCCCCAGACTGCAGTGCAGCGGCTCAGTGTGGGACCAAGCGTGACTCAGTTTGCGCCTGCCAGAATCAACACTCAGTGACTGGAACGTGTTCAGAACCTCCTTTTAACAATTCTCCAGACAGCCTTTACCAGGCATCAATGTTGCCTTATTTCCCTGAGCCAAGTGTGAGTTGTACGGTTCTGACTGGCAAAGGCCGGCATTGGGAGGTCCTGTGATGTTGGTGGTCTTGGCACATAGATTTCAGTTCTGGGAAGACGTGTGATCTTGGGATATGTTCTGCGTGATGACTGTTCTTGCTGAGGTTGGGTGACTCGATGATCTCCAGAGGTCCCTTCCAACCCCTACCATTCTACGATTCTAGGATGCTATGCTTACTGATATTGTGGGATCAGAAGCAAGAGGATTGCCTGTTTGTGTTCGCACATTCCCATTTCCGTGCTCTGACAGCTTCATATTCTCATTGATGATGTTTTTGGGTAGGGCTGTAGTTAACCAACTAAGTGGCTCCTATTATCCCTGTCCTCATGAAAGTCATGAAGGAACTTTGCTTTGGCTTTACTATTCGGTAAAAGTTTTTCTTGTTTTGTTTCAGATACAGAGTTTGTTTATCAAATTAGTTAAAATGTGAATCAGACATTCGCAGGTATGTTGAAGTTCACTCAAACGTGCGTTGAACAATTCAACTCAAGTAGTGTATGAGATCTGCCTGCTGTTGTTAAGAGCACACAAAGCCTTAGAGATGCTGTGCTAACCCTCAAACGAAGGACTTCTAATGCATCTTACCATTTATCCTGTCAGTTTTATACCTGCAATTAAGCTCCAGATAGAAAGCAGGTGATGAAAGATGCAATTTAGTTATTAATCTGCAGTTAATTTTCATGTCACAGTGCTTTTTGGTATCTCCAAAAATGAACCTTCAAGTATCTCTCTAAAATGTTGGCATGGAGAATTGCCAAAAGAACAGTGGCGCCTGTGTCTTATCTGTTACATCAAGCAAACGAATTAGGCTGAATCAGACCTGAAGAAATTTATTCCGAAGGGTTAAACCTTTCCTCACTCTGCTGACCAGTTGTTCACATGAGAAATCGATCCCTCTGAATCCAGTGGGGCTGCGTGTAAGAGTCACCAATTACCCATGTGACTGAGAGATTGCCTTAACTAACCTGACTTGGAAGGGTTTCTGCTTTCTCTGAAAACCCAGACCTTTATGTGCGTCGTGGGCACTTTTCTCCGTGAGTTAAAAATCTCTGTGTGCTTCTGCTGGCTCCCTTCTTACTGAAGTGAAGAGCGTTTGAAAAGATATATACTAGATCATCATATAGAATGGCAGAATGCAATTTTATTCAAGAACAAAACCCTAAGCTCAGGTCACTTTACTCAAAAGGAGCTGCATGAACTATAAATTGTTGGGCTTTAGTCATTAAATATCCTACTTACCTCCTTCCACTTTCAATTACTCAAGACTTACGTGCGAAGGACTGTATAAAAGATAGCTGTATGAATGTTCTTTTCATTGTGCCACAGGCTTTAAACAGGAAAATGATTGCCCCTGAACTGTTTGTTCCCTTTTCCATTTTTGAGTCGTCAGCTTGAACTTTTTCTGGTTTTGCATGAGTCTGAAATAATACGGTACAGTTTATCTGTTGTTTACAAGGGCTTTTGCAAACTGAATCACCGGACCTCTTAAAAAAAATAAATTACAAAAACGTTGCTGCAACCTGTAATCATAGAAGAACTTTTATTATAACAGAGTAGGATTAATAATGCATGTAATTATAATATACAATTTTCTTTAGGCTTTTCTAATTATAAAAAAATTACAGATAACATCAACAGTGTGATTCTGAAATGCCTCTCATTTATTATGTAGCTTTCTTAATCAATGCTCTGCCACTGGAAATCAAGTCAGAATGTTATTACGGGCTCTCCTTCTGGATTTAATTACAGCAGTAACTCACGGCTCAAAGTCTGAGCAAACACACCATGCAGTTTATAGCTTTGAAGAGCAGCTATTAATCCTGCCGTCTACCTCCCGGTGCAAGCCAATGAAAGCCTTCTAGAAATCTTTGTGCCCAAAGATAAACACTGGCTCGCGGTCCGGCTTACGGTGGGGGAGCGGAGAGCCCGGCCCGTGCCAGTGCTGTGCGCGCGCAGCGGAGCGTCTTCTCCCGGGAGATGATCTCAAGGTGTACACACCTCTGAACTTTTTGCCACCCAGACTGAGGTATTATCTTGCACCCCCAGCATCTGTGAGGATGATTTCAGGCTGTTAGCCTCGGGGAGCCTGGAGTCGGGATGGGGCCTTTGCCGTAGAAGTGGGCTTGCTGAAGATCTGCATCTGTGCCTCTTGTATTATTTTGGAATCAATTTCCATCATGAATCTCTAACTTGACAATTAACTGCAAATGGGAATAGTGCAGTCTTCCAAGAACTTGAATTGGTATCAGGAGTGGCTTTTTTAGTTTTGGCAGCATCCCCGAGAGCAGAAACACGCTCAGCCCCACGCCTGCGACTGGGAGGACAGAGCTGCCAGCCAGGTCTGGGGAAGGGCGAGGTGGGGCGTGCGGAAGAATGAACATGAACATGAATGATTATTTTTTGAAGCTAACTAACTCTTTTTAAGAAAATCTTGTCATCTAAAGGAAGGACAGTAAAAATACCCTAGACTAATATTTACCAGTGCCTGCGTCACAGAAAATCTAAACCGTGACTCGAGAAGATTCACTTGTCCTCTCCAGCCACCATCCTGACCGCCAGATTTCTATACGCTCAATATTTTGAGAAAAAGTAGATTGAAACATAACCAGCTTGGTTATTTTATTGTGTGGTTTATTTGAACTCGTGAGGGGTGCATGTGCCCCCAAGTCATCTCCTTCCTTTCCTGGCTGGCTGGACCAACAGCCATTCGGTTTGTGTCACCTGGGGAGCTGTGGGAAAGAACCAAGGCAACATTTGCACTTGACTCGTGTAGCTTACATCCATGCTGCAGTGTGCTCTGAAAGGTTATCAGAATTGGTCAGAAATGTGTTCAGTTTTTTTACCTAAATATTATTTCATCTAAATCTGCCAGTTGTTTGAAGTGGAAAGTACTGTCAGGAAAGGCTTCATCAGACTGGCCCGTTTGAAAGACAGTGACATTTCAAAATTGATGTTCTGAAATTGCCACATGCCTTCTGGAAACAAAAATAAATAAAAGATCGGTATTTCACCGAAACTCCTCCAAAACATAGACACAGAGTACCGTGACTGACCAGTTGTGGGGTTGCTCGCCCTTTCCACATTGCAACATTTTGACCTTTGTGGAACAAGTTTGCTTGGCTTTGGTTATTTTTTTTTAAATTTCTGAGTTGTCTGGAACAGCAGTTTTTTTCCCAACCCTGGTTTCCAGGTTGTGTTCCAGCAGAAACTGGGATACTTCTCACACCAGTAAGCTGGACAGGAGGGGTCAAAGGCACAGCAGGACTGAGCACAAGATGTGTCATGTCAAACAGGAGAGGATAAGAGCAGGAAAAGCACTTGGGTAGGAGCTTAGGCTACATCTGCAGCAAAAACAACACTTTATGCTCATATCTTCCAACATTAGCCTTCCAAAAGCAAGATCTTTTATGAGGCATCTAAAAAGATGGTGTAGACTTCCACTTTACTGCCCAGGGAGAGCTGACTGTCCTCTCGTAGAAGTGGGCTCTGTGCTGCCCTTTTAAAGATACTTGTCTCTTTTAGCCAGCGGAGGGGCTGAAGGAAGACTAAACATCAAGGATGTTTAAATGGCATGAAATGAAGTGGAATGAACACCTTTGTGCTCTTTCCTCTTGGCAGTGTATTAATCTCAGGGAAAAGCCTGAGAAAATAAGACTAATTAATCCCAACTACTGTGGACAGAGTAATTTCACTTTTTTCAAAGAGTCTGAAACCTGTCTCCAAACCCCCTTGGCTCCCATTGCCAAACAGAGAAGTATTCCGTATTTTATACAACAAAATATGCAGCCAGCTGTATTTTCTAAGTTTGCCTTCAAACTCATCACAGGAAATCAGCCTTATAGGAAGCAGAGGAAATCCGTAACTCTGCCATATTCCCAGGAGAAAAACTGTGGGAAGAGCCTCCTGTATTATGGATTTAATTCACTCTGCTGCCCGGCACTTGGGATATGGGAACAAAAAGCAGCCTCCCCTTCCAGCACTCGGATCTATCGCTGTAGGGAGCTGTGTCCTTGATGGCAATGAGCCGCAGTGTCCGCTCGGAGCAGGAGAAGCTGGGCTGGAGGAGGAGAGGGCTTCTGGCTGCAATAGTGTGACATTGACACATCAGGTTTTCATTTCAAGGGAGGAAGTGGAGAAAAAAGGATTGCAAAATCTGGTTCCATAACGGTCTGTGATTCTGCTTGCTGTGCTTGGTATGGTATTTGTGATCTCAGAGGGAACGTCAGCAGGTCCTCCTTGATTTGATACGAGATGAGGGGATGAGTGGAGAGTTGCGTTAAAGTGAGAACAGAAAAGTAGGGATTCTTGATGTATCAGCAGGGACATGAAGAGCCCTTTCCTCTTATTCTGGTTGAGAAGAAACTGCAAAGCATTTCTTTACACTTAAAAGAAATAGTATTTTAAGGCTGTTGTGTGTTTGTCTGTGAATACTGAAAACTTTTTGGCATTAGTTGTGCGATATTCACATGAAGACTTACACACGGCCCAGGTCGCACGTCTCCAGGTTCCGAGCAGACCTCAGCCCTGAGTCACTTTGTTCCGGGGTATCCCAAAACAGTCCCATGAGATGGCTCTCAGGCTGCAGGAGGTAATTTGCTCCAGGAGCTGAGAGGAGAGCAATCCGTGGAGCGTCCTCAGAGCAAAGCAATGTAAGGAGAAACTATTGCAGAGAGTAATTACTCTCTCATAATCCTGCCGGCTCGCTTTGCCACTGCGCTGTGCCAAGAGAGCTGCACCAGCTCGGAGGTTTCTGTAATTCCCTTTGCCATTCTCTGGCCGTCTCCCTAGGAAGGCAATCACCCTTTATTTACTGTGAAGGAGGAGGACGGGGGACTCGGGCTCCCAAGGCTTTTCACAGTCGTTTTTCTTGTCTAATTATTCTGCGGAAGAGCTTTTCCCGGCAGCGCGGGGCTGTGTCCTCCGCAGCAGAGCCCGGGGGACTCCTGCCCTTGCAGAAGGTCTCTCTAGGAGTGAGTGTTTTGCGCTGGGGTAGTTCTGCAGCCCACGCACCTTTTTCACTTTGTTTGTTTATTTATTTTTAATGGCATCACATGCACAAAGAGCCATGCCTTCTATCTTGTCTTTTGAAGCAGAGAATTGTGTTGCTGTTGCATTCGCTACCAGCTTGTCATGCCCCGACGGATTTACGTATATCTCTCTTTTTCTTCCAAATGCAGCCCTGCAGAGATTTCACAGTTGATTAGTCAGAAAACACTGTTGTGTAGCAAGCACTGCTTTATGTTGTCTAAATAGATGTGGCTCATCTCTTGTTCCTGCTGTCAGTCTTATTGTTAAATTGCTTTGAATTTGCAATGAATTGAAATTTTCTGTTCCAAGGAGAAAGAAGTTATTGCTTGTAATTAGGATTATTGGATAGTAGCACTTTTTACTCTAGAGTTAATGACTTGAGATCAGAACATCTCCCTTCATTAGTTTAGAATAGTCCCATCATTATTCTGATATTGTGACTTAAAAAAAAAAAAAAAAAAAAAGTTTAAGTATCAGTTCCTTTAAAACAGCAGAAACACAGATGACTTCACAGGCTGCACTAAAGTTACGGGTGACTACACGTGGTCCTGTGTCACCGCTCAGGCTGAGACAGTCCCACCGTGATGGGTTGCACCAAGGTAACAACTACACTGTAAGATCAGTCATCACGCAGGATGTCTCAGGCTGAGCTGCCCAAGAGACTTCCACTTGGAGTTGACAGTGGGCAGCCAGTGTGGCACAAGCTGCCTTTCGACCCGTTTATCTCCATCTCCCTGGACGGAAAACACGCTCCTTCTGAAACCTTTGTGGCACCATTCAAAGCTTCCTACTGGATGAAGAGGATCTGGAGGCGCCATGGCACACAGAAATGGTGCTGGCGAACGTTGTGTGCTGCAGCCTAGAGAAATTCTCCTTTCCCCTGCCTGCTTCTGCATTGTAGGGTTCCAGCGGGATGATTTCTGCGACCGAGAAGAGGGACAGGCACCACATTTCATCAGCTACATTGGGTGAAATGAGGGTAGGCATTGGGCTCCTGTTGGTCAGGGAGAGAAGCTCATAGAGGCAGCACAGGAAGCCAGGTTGTTGAAAAAAGCTCTTCCAGTAATTTATTTGGAAGGTAGATTTTCAAGTGGTGAGCTTCAAAGGCTAGAAATGATTCTTTGATCTTCCAAAGCCTGTAAATGAGAGCAGTGTCTGCAGGACACAACACATGTCCAAACAATCACAAGAAATCTAAATGGAGCTCTGAAGCAGCAAAATCCTTAAAAAAGGAAAAGGAATGTGACTCAAACAATCAGCTCCAACAACCGCACGATTGTCTCAGATGTTTTTATTAGATGTTGTACAATAACTTATTAACTCAAAAATAAACTATTTGAATTGCCAGTTGAATTCCTGAAAAATGAGGGAGGTGATGTTAAAAAAAAAAAAAAGAGAGAGAGAGAGAGATGTGAACCTAGAACAGGAATGATTTTAATCTGTGCAAGTTTCTGAAAAGATCACAGCCTCGAAAACAGAGGAACATTCTTAGGTGGGAGCAAGTAATGAAAAGCATTCAGAAATGTTTTTGTTGTGGTTTTCTGACCTTTTACCAAGCGCTCCAGGCCTGCGTGAAATGTCGAGCTGTGGGGTGGATTTGTTTTAGGTAAAGCACGCTCAGAGAACAGCTTTATGATCACAACTGGGAGCAAACAAGACTTGGAGTCCTTTGGTGGGCCCTGCCACGGCCAGACAACCCGGGGAAGGCTCCTCGGGCCAGCGTTTGTCCTGATGTCTAGATCCAGGCTCAGCCCTGTGGTGATGCTTAGCTACCTGGTCCCCAGTGGAACAGAATTAAAAACCTTAAATACCACAGTAGTTTTGGACCTAAATTAAGAAGAATTCTTGGAGGGGAGTACGTATGAGTAGGATACCCATATTCTTTCCAGAGATGCTTTTGGAGCATCAAAACCAAATTGCTGAATTCATTTGTGCATTTGGTTATCTTCGAGTGCAGTGCATGGCTGGAGGATACATCCCAGGCTGTGCCTGTCCTTCCTCATGTCTTGCCATCAATTACAGCATTGGTTACCTGTGTTTTCTGTTGCTAAATACATCTGGAGTTTTGTTTTTAATTATTCATTGAGACAAAGACTTATTTTTTAACAGAGTTTCTGAATGTGTTCTTAAAACCCTTGGAGCCAACCTGTGACAGGCTGAGGAAAAACAGGACTGGACAAGGGAGTCTGTGGTGTCAAGGCAGCCGTGTAAAGAAATGAGGTAAGGTTCAGCGTTTGCTCCTCGTGCTGTCTCAGGGTATCCTGTTGGAATTTCCTAAGACAATTGCTTTGTATGAACAGGTTGTGACAAGCAATTACACACCACTCCACACATCTTAAGAAAAGAAGAAGTGAATAATTGAAAGTAGAGCTGGGAGAGCTTTCAGGAGGTCACCCAGCCCATCTCCTCACCCAGGTGGGATCAACTTCACACTAACTACTCCTGGCATATGTTTGCTTTTCATGTTTTCAAAACCCTCCAGTGACAGAGGTCCTGCAACCTCCCTAGGAAATGCTTTCAGGGCTTATTGCTGCTTAATGCTAGAAACTTCTTTCCTACCTCTCCTGTACCCCTCAGGGCCAGTGTGACACTGCTGCCTCTCTGCACACTCCCAGGAAACACAGGGGATGGTCATTTCCTTTCTTCTGCAGCTACAGGTCCATCTGTTTGGAAACTGCTATCATGATTCCTCTTAGTTTTCTCCTTTCTAGACTAAACAAATCCCGTCCTTTTAATCTTTCTTTATAATTTATAGGGTTTAAGCCTTCCCTCGTTGTTGTTTTCTTCTGGACTCAGAGTAACTGATCTGTGTCGTTCCTGAAAGCATTGGGCCCAAACCTACTTTTCAGTGGCTGTATTTTCTCTTTCTGATATTTGTTTTGCAAGGGGTGCATTTGCAGAAGCCTTTGCTACAACAGTCTTTGGTAAATCTTGGATCTGATCTGGTGCTTGGATAGGCAGGGCAAACTAGAGGAGCTTACACGTTTTTGCTGAACTCTGGTAGCCTAAGGAGTGCTACATTTCAAATGGGAAGAGGAGGTGAAAGGAAGATTGTAAAAATACAGAGCAACACCATTCTCAAGGATGTCTGAAGTCTAGCAATACTTTTTACTGCTCTGTACTTGTCTCCAGCTGTTTATGTCAGCTGTACTTTCTCAAGCAGTGCATCTACAGAAGTGGACTTGTGTGAGCCTCTGAGCATGAGAGCGGGTCAGGAGAGCCAGCTACGCAGCCCTACAAAACTTACGATGTGTGTATTGTGGGTGTTGGTCAAGAGGATTCTCCCCTCCTGGAAGAAGTATTGATATTTTTGGCTTGTTTTATGTTACTTTAATCCTGAAACCTCCACTGATGGTGGCAAAACACCCACTAAGGGTCAGGGTGTCTTATAGTAGATTTCTAATTCAGTTGAGTTAGGGTTAGAGTGGAAAAGTGTTTCTCTTCCCAAATCAGCTGAAGGATTAGATGACTTTTCCAGTTACACAGCTCTCAAAAAAGCCTTCAAAGCCCTTGTGGTTAGGCAGCCCAAATATCATCATCTGACTCAAGTATATTTTTGGAAAAAATGTCAGCAGATAATGGTTTGACTTGGTAGGAACTTTCTTAATTTGAGAGGGGAAAAAAAAAAGGTTGTATTTGGCTATCCTCTCCACTGGTAATGTTAGCTGGGAGATAGGGATCCCTTCAAAAATAAGCAATTATGCTCACATGAATATTATTTGTTAAGTTCCCAGAGCTTTTGGGGGGAACTGAGCTGATCTTGCAACTTGTGCTGGGTACCTGGAAAATGAAATGGTCCTGTTTTCAATATGTGAGGTTAAGGTTGTTGCTACCTCTCTTGGTTTGGGATTCCTGCATCCAGCAGATTGCACACTCTTTTAAGTAAGCAACGTTTCAGTGTTTTCTGCTGTATAGTGTAATGCCACACAAAGCAAGAGGAAGAAAAGGAAGTTGGCTAATGCTGGAATTGTTCTTCTCTTTTCTCATGCAACAGAATGGTAAATTGTTTTCCTTGGCTTTCTGGAAAATATCTGACCTTGATACTTCATATTCAATTTATGTAAACAATTACAAAGGCATCTGAGCCAAACAGAATAGGCTATTTCTTGAAAACCTGCAGGGAATGCACATGGGAATTTCCCACATGCTGTGGCAATCTTAAAAATACCTCCTTGTAACCCCACAATATTAATGATTAACTCCGGAACCGTGAGGTTTTCCAGACTTCCAGCAAACTCAGTGATTTGTGTGTTCAGCTGCATGGATCAGGGGAAGGCAGTAAAAAAAGTCATTTACCACTTTCAGTAACTTGCGTTTAACAAACAATCTGCCACATTTTCCCCTTGAAATTCAGAGACTTCTGCAGATTGCTCAGCTGATAAATATCACAGCACGGGAAATGTGTGGCTGAGCTGTAGGCTGAGATGCTCTTGCAAAAACGAGCTGGGACCAGTTTTACTCTTCACAGATTACTCAAAGACAGAGCTGCTTTGCTCAGGACATTCACCCACACATTGCAGCCCCAGCCTTCAGAGACGTGCTAATATTGTTGTCATCTTGTTTCTATACGTCTGAAATTCAGTATTAGCGTTAGCTTTGTGAATTGTTTCCATTGCATGGGCTGAAGAAGAGGCAAGTATCAGAGTGCTCCCTGGGAGGTGATTTCCCAGAGCGAGCCGGGCTTCTCAGGCAGGGACACTCATGTCACACAAAGTCTGCTCAGCTTGTGGCACGGCGGGCAGCACCAGTGCAAGCTGTTGCACGAAGCTTTTGAAGGAGGCTGAGTGTCAAACCCTCACCTGTATACGCCAACAGCCTGCCCCGTTAACAGTTAAGGCTATCCACATGTTTAGTTATCTTTACTGGTCTTGTTTAATGTAGCAGCGTGGTCTGTCAGCCATCCCACTGCACTGCTTGTAGCGCTGGTAATATTTTTATCGTTAAAACTTCCAGAGTGCAGCTTTTTAGTTAATTCAGCTTGAGAGACTGGAGCATGGTTGTCATGGGTGTCAAGTCAGTGCTGATCTTTACTGGGCCAGAATGAAACTGTTTTGGAGTGCCCTGTGAACCAGAACACCTCCGTTTCAGAGTGGTTTTAATACATACACATAATTCAGTTGTATGTGTATAATTCAATCTCTCATTATAATCTATCTGTCTACCTATCTATCTGTCTGTCTATCTGTTTACTGTCTCCTATGGATGCTTCTTGGGTCAATATAAGCAGTTTCTTACTGGCAGGGCTGTGCCAGCAGCCTAGTGACAGAATCACACACAATTCACAATCAGACCATCAGAGCTTTGCTGCAGCAGATGCTGGGAGCTTACCTGCCCACAGTCAGAAAGGCTGAGTAGCTACAAACCAAACTGGGAAACGAGGCGGCTGGAAGCAGATGGCAGTGAAAACAGGATCAAGCTTTAGCTGCACAGAGCTGGGGAACCTCTTTTTCCTTCTGGATGAAAAGATGTGGGTGTGGGGGGGTGTGCACATGAAAGACGAGGATGACAAAGAGGTGAATTTCTTTTTTTTTATCTTCTTTTGGGCTAGCACCAAAATGAAATGGAAGACACAGCCTTGCTAGACTGTCAGTGAGTGAAGTGCTTTGTGTTTGTGGGGAAATAGCAGAAAGTCCAGCAGGCAGGGTAGTGGATTTGCGTGCACAGACTGGGTCTCCAGCAGGCTGCACTGAAAGCTGTGCGACTGTATCAAAGGGGTTGAAATAACTTAATCTGATGAAGTACTGCTAAGAAATTATTCTACTTATGAAGCCTGCACTTTTTAATGACCATTCTTGAGACTTTCGTTCCTGTAAGCAGCGTATTTAATGAAAGCATTGTTTTCTGAAAATCAGGTTGGCTTCTGCTTCTTCTAGTCATGAGAAGTGACCTGGAAATCAGACCTGAGTACATCTGAAAGATTTCAAACTCAGAAAGTCATATAGGAGGAATAGACACGAAGTCTTTAAACCCAGGATGTTTCAAAAAAAACCAAACAAACCCCTATTCACACCTTTTAAACACAGGGCAGGGGCATTCTATTTTTTTTTTTTAATATTTAAAAAAAACCTGCATTAATTTGTATGTTCAGTAGTTGTTTACAGGAAGAATACGTAGAGATAGGTAACTGACAAGCCATGAAATCTCTTGTGAGAAGATACCAGCCCTTTCAAACTTTACTGTTCTTGGGTTCATAATATTGCGGGCGTAGTTCACTGCTCAGCATCTCTGTGCCTGCGCAGAGCTAGATCTAAATGTATTAGGGTTCTTCTGTGCCTAATACGGCGAGGACGTGGCTCTGTTTCAGCCCTGCTATGACATTGACCTCTCTGCCTGGCTGCAGAAGCTCACACGTTCAGCTCAAGGTGTCCTGGGTTCAGATGCTGGGCTCAAGTTCAATGCTGGCAATCATTTTTTGTGGGGTTTGGGTTCGAGTTCAGCCTGTGCTGGGGCACATGTGGTCGGGACATCTTGCCTCTGTAGCCAGGAAGCAGATAACCAGCTGCTGAGGACGGCACAACTCTCTGTGTCTGCCTGGTTAATGCAGGATACGGGTTTGCCACAGCTTGTACTTTCAGATCTTGGCTCTTCAACAGGCTCACGCTTTCATCCTGAGAGCTTCATTTTCCTCCCAGATATGATTTATTTCACTGGAGTTTTTTTCTTTAAAAAACTCCCAGCTAAAACACAAACAAGCTTAGAAGTATCCAATTACTGGCGCCAAATTGATGAACTTTTGCCCCACTTCCCATTACGTTCAGTTTGACTGGAGCCACATGCGGTCCCTGTTCCTAAGCGGGCCATTTCCTCTGCATTGGCTGGGAGAGGAACAGTACCTGCCGTTCTCTCTGTAACCTCTATAAGTATGACACATTGCTAACATTTGGAAAACTGAATTCTGAGAAGTAAAACATGGAAAAACTTGTTCGTGTGAGGCACTCACTGTACCATGGAACTGTGGCTTATTATCATGGCATTAGAGGAGCTTCACCTTGCTGTCAGCTGCTCTGATAAAACCGTATCACATGGAGCCCGGAGTTCCATGACTGGCTTTTGTTCTGTGCCCTACACAGATCGATCTCCGTATGTTTTATTTCAGTTAGGATAATTGCAGTTATAAATTTAAGTGTCTTCTCTCTTTTAAAGCTGTCAACTTCTTGCTTCCTCCAACATTTTCATAGCAGTTAGACACTGTAGAAGATATTTCTTTGACTCTTTCAAGACTTTTTATGTTCTAACTGCATTGACCTATAGGGAAGTCTCTAGGAAAAACTAACCACTCAATTTTACCTTCTTTTTCCCAAGTACTTCTTTATGTTACCCACCTCTGTTCTGTCACCTTTTGCATGCTTCCCTCTAAATTGAAGGCTGTTACACTGCCTTAAATCTCCCTGCCTACGGGAGTCTTTTTAGGCTGTTGAACACTGTAATTAACCGTTCTGGACTTCCCAGGCTTTACTGCACGTACGCTCTGCTAAAATTGAAGCCCAGGTATGGTGAGCAGAGTTCCAGCTGAAGGCAAACTGTTAACTTAAAAAGTTAATGACTTTTTTAAAAAAGAAAAATCATTAAAAAGGAGCATTATTCATCCAGCAATGCTCCTTTTTAATGACTTTTCTTTTTATGGTTGCTGTGCAGCAGTCAAATATACCTTTTTCCTATGAATTTTGGCAAACAAAAGCATGAACTTTGAAGCTCAAGGCACTCAAGCTTTTAAAGTTGAGGCTCCACATTTTATGAAAGCCATTCTAGTTACCTGATTGTAAGTCTCGAAAGGACTGAGGAACCCACAAATCATCTTTTAAATTCACGAGCTATGCCTATGATTCCTGGGAGGAACTCTTGGCCAATGCGACTGGGGTGGCCTTGGTCCTCCTCCTGGTGGCAGTGGGTGCAGGTGAGCCTGGCTTCGTCCTGTGCCACCGACCTGAAGGTGAGGTTTGCACAGTGCTGAGGAGATCCCCAGCTACAGAGGAGCCAGGCTGATGGCAGGACGGTCGGTCCTACCTTCCTGCACTCCAGAGCGGTGCTTTGTCTGGGGATGGGGCAGGCTGCGGAGGGTGCACTGCCTTCTTGGGTAGGGAGATGGTGCCTGAAGGAGGTGCTCTGCTGCCACTAGTGAACTGGGTTATGGTGATAAAGCAAGAAACCATGAACTGACCCTGGCTATGTCACGCCACCATCTGCAAAAATATGCCGTGTGAAACAGAGGCTGTAGTGGAATTAGGCAAAGGTTTTGCAAACTCTGGTAAAGGACACATTAAACACATTAAACAATATTCGAGGAAGGAATCTGGCAGTTCTTGCTGAAGGACTCCTGAAATGATCCACCCAGCTTATGGTTGTGATAAAACCAGGCAGATAAGATGCAAAAGACATCCTGCAAAGTGAATAGAATATGGATTTGCAGAGTGGGGTCGTGCCTGTATGTGAAGCACAGGCTTGCTAGGACTTACTGAAGTGCTGTATGTGTGCCGATTTGTGGCTTGGTCATGACCCTGAAGGACCCAGTTCGGCCCAGGGTTGCCACAGAGATTTAAGTTCTGACAAAGCTGACTAGGGAGAAAGCCTGAAATGGTGCTGGTATTAGGCCCATAGGAATCTCTGGTGGTGTACGGTAGGTCCGAATGAAATTACAAGGGATGCAGAGTAGTCAGCATGAGTGTGAGAACGTGGTCATCTAAGATGGAGGAGCTGCCAGCTGTAAACCCAAAGCTTTGATGATGAATTCACAGCAAGACCTACACTTTTGTTAAAATTCTCATCAGGCCATTTTTACGGTGAAAGAG
Organism: Baryphthengus martii; assembly: GCA_013396935.1. Lineage (NCBI taxonomy): Eukaryota > Metazoa > Chordata > Aves > Coraciiformes > Momotidae > Baryphthengus > Baryphthengus martii. The sequence goes on along the minus strand of VWZK01010818.1, from coordinate 335,622 downwards.
TTTTTCCCGTTGAACGTGTCTGGAGAGGCCATGCAACGTCTGAAAGTTCGTGATCCATAGCTGTCAGAAGAGGCTCTGACTTTTAAAGGAGCCAGCTGGTGATCAGATGCTGTGAGTTGCTATTTATTTTGCAGCTCGTACCTGCCGACTTGTTTCCTTAGCAAAGTCACTGATTGTGACAAATGTGTATAACAAGTGCAGTCTTCTATTGATTCTCACATTCTATTTTCTGCTTTTGGTGGAAGCAGATGGAATTCCATTTTCTCACAATTACTATTAGCCAAGAATAACATCACTTAAATCAGCGCGGGGGAGGTGGAAAGTTGCAACTACAAAAACACCCAGCCTGTAAAGCTGGATATTGAACTGTGACTTGCAAACAACCACAACGGATGTGTTATCCAGGCCCCAGTTCAGAAAAAAAAGCGTTTTCTGGACTCAAAGTGTTGTGTCCCAGTGACACTGTACACGTGGCCTTCTGAAAAAAAAAAAGATGATCCAGATTTTCCTTGTAGGTGAGTCTCATGGCATGACTGGTGCTTAAAGTCTAAAGTCTTGGAGCATTTTCTACTAAAAATAAAGCCAGAGCAAGGTTGGCTGTAGCTAATGCTAATGTAAGGACGCAACCGTACAAAATCATTGCTTACTTTGCAAAACATTAAAGCAAAGTCTTAAGAAACTTAAGTATTAGTCCATAATTAGAAAAGGAGTCAATCCTTAGGCACGCAGTAAATCGCTTTCAAATATTCAGGCTGCTTTACATCAAAATGTTGTGCGTTTCGAGAGGATGCATTGCCTAGCTGATGTATGAGTACAAGAAAAATTCTACACTTTGTGAGTGTTAAGGATAAACCAAGCACTCAAAGTTAAGAAATACCATCACTAAAGATTTTTTGTTAATTCCCAGCTTTACACAGATTCTTTTGCAACATGCTGAAATCTCAGATGATGTGATCACAGGTATTTTAGTCCCATTAAGTACAGCCTCTGGCTCTGTTTAGTAGTTAATATGGGATTATTAGATTTATCCCAGGCTTCCTTCTGTCCTTTTCATAGTTACAGCATCTTACCAATTCCCACCAACAATTACAGTTTCGTTCACAACGCTCTTGTCAAGAGGCATTGTTAGATCTACCGTACAGACACTGAATGGAGCCAGACACTTCTGTGTCAAAAAGGCACCAGGATGTGATGATTATGATATTCTATTTCAAAGCCTTTAGTATTTTATAGTGCTGTATGTGTTCATAGCAGAGATACATGGAAATTGTACGACTGGTGTCTATAGCTGAAAAAATAAGATGACCTGCCAGTGGTTATCGTGAAAGACTTGCCCTGCAATGCATGTGAAACCTAAGGCCTAACGCCTAATACCCCGCCC
>VWZK01010818.1:317411-334190 GCA_013396935.1 Baryphthengus martii | reverse complement strand
TTTTGGAGGTCAGCTCACAATATCTGACAGAAGAAGCCTGAGGAACTCCAGTTCTGCACCTGCATACTGGGACTGGAGTTAGAGTTCCACAGCTTTTTGTGAGTTGAACTTTTAAGCCTTAATGAGTTGATTGCAAATGTAAGATGAAGTGGCTGTTTTGGCCACGTTCTGGCAAATATTCCTAACAGCAGCAAAATGTTTCTCCTATCTCTGAAATTATGAGCCTGTCCTATTTCAAGCCCCAGAAGCACTAGTGTGAGCTGGAATATTTCATTTTGCCTTTTCACATAGCCAAAAGGTATTTTCCCCTAAGAAACAGCAGAACAGCTTTTGAGGAAAGCTTTTCCCCAGAGATGTTAAGGCAAAAAAAAACCCAAAACCCAATCAAAAGTTTCTGAAAGTGAATCCCCATATTTGTGAATTACCAAGTGCTAATGAAGCTGCCTCTGTCTGAGCAGTCATGTTCTGCTCATAGCCTGAATGCAGAATAATTGAAAAATGGAAATCTATATTCCTTTGTGCAGCATTTACGCTTTCTAAAGGCACTCGGCCGGTATGAGTGATGCCTCTTTCAAATCGGGCGAGGAAAGCATGAATGAGGTGGCTGCTCAGAACCTGTATCTGTCTCGGGAGCAGGTGATTTGTGGGCAGGAAGGCTGGGAAGCGCCGGGCGTGGGACGGCAGAGTGGTCCGACGGACCCTGGGTGTCTGTCCGTGCCGGGCAAGTGTTGCATTTGGCTGGGGAGACCGAGCGCTTCCTCCTGGCCACGTTTGCCCCACGGCGGGGAAGGATGAGTCAGGCTCTTCACACCTGACCCAGCACCGCGAGTTCGGCCGGCACAGAGCTGGCTGCGTCCCCAGCTCCCAGCCAGCACCCGCTGGTTTTACCTCCCCTTGCACGGCCAGTTGTACCGGAGTGAGATGGTTGCTCTGGCGATGGGCTGCTGGGGCCACCAAATGTGGTGTCGGTGGGTGGGGGTGACGCTTCTCCTGAAGCCCTCCTGCTCTTGGCCCCTGTGGTTCTGGTGGTGACACAACTTCCCTCTTGAAGCGACAGAGCCGTGTGGTGAAAGGCTGTAGTTTAAGCTGAGGTTTGATCTTTGCTCTCCCCACTATTTTCTGCCATTTGACTGTTTCTCAAGAAATTACTTTGCGGGCTTAAATTTCTCACATTAAAACCTGAGGATGTATCAACATCTGATAAATATTTAAATAACTTTCCAGTGTCCTTGTTTAATTCTCAGCACCGAATATTCCCTGAAGTCACATTAGAAAGCACGTCGACGTCAGAATATATCAATACCTCCTTTTTTTTTTTTTCACTTGTAACTTCCAATTCTATCATCCTTGTTAAAAGAAGCAAGTAAGGACAGGACAGTTTGAACAGTTATTACTGGGAAGATATTTCCAAGCAAAGAGGTGACGGGCTTGGGATTTAAGCACGCAAGAGCTGCAAAACCTGGGGTGTTAAAATAATCACAAACCTTCCAAATGAGAAAGAAGCATAACTTTTACTGCTCTTGGCATTGGTTAAATCTACAGAGGAAATGGAAGATTTTTACGATTCTATTAAAATTACTGTTCAACACATTTGAAGGGATGATAGCGAAACATAAAGGGCAGTGTCTCATACGCTAATGTTAACCTGGCAATATCATTTCTATTGAAATTTGACTTGACTTTCAAGCACCATTTGAAAGATTATTGCATGTGAAACTGAATGAAGCAATGCAGATGCAGTTTGCCCTTTTATCACTTAAAATAAGAACTGTATTTTTCTTTCTGCAAGTCCCCACTCAAAAAAGAAGAATAAAAGAAAGTGCCCTTAGGATTATTCCTCACCTCACCACCCACCAGCAAAAATCCTGGTTTGTTAGGGGGAAGATAAAACACAAGCAGGTGAAAAAGGCAAAAACTTAGGGCAGGGCTCTGGTGCCAGAACTGGCTCTTGCCAGTGCGCACGTTAATGAGGCTGTTTCACCTTTGAACTGGAGTGCCTGAAATTAGATACTCCTCCACTCTTTAGCTTCTAAGTCTTGTCTTTCCACCCCTCTTTATTAATTTGGGGCTGAAGAAATCCTTTCTGTTGCCGTCCTAACCTTTCTCTCTTAGCCTGATGGAGTTATTTGAAGCACACCACCTTGTTTAGCTAGCTAGCCTGCTACGTGCCTATGAGATGGATCACGTAACCCTGCTTCGGTCACCTCTTTAACTTTTCCAGGAACTGCATTAAAAACGACCATCCGTCTCCCGCAGAGCTTGCAGCGCAGAGCCTTGACAAGCCTATGTAATTTTGGTAAATACTTTGGAAATGTTATAGTTCACATGAAACGTCCTTAGCTGAGTGGGACCCCAGGAAAAGAAAAATAAATTCCAGTCATCCTTATCCTGAGACGACCGCGGCAAATGCAAGTTTTCAATGAGGCTAGCTAGTCCGACAGAAATCGTCAGGCTTTTTTGAGAATCTCTCCACTGCACTGCTTCCAGCTCTATCCCTTTGGCCTTGAATCTACCAGATTTCCCGGTGGCCGTAAAGCGCAGACAAGTGGTCCCTGTGCAGGCAGCCAGGAGCCAGCCCGTGCTTTCGCCCGCCTGCCAGGCACACCAGCCACGCCGGAGCGGCCGACGTTGGCACCTCTGTGCCTGCTGTCGCTGAGCGGCGAGGCAGGAACGTGGCAAGCAAACAGAATCTCAGATTCTGGCAGAGTAGATGGTGCCTTTGACACAATGCAAAGACGGGATGGAGATAAACAGAGGGATTTATGGTCACTGCGACCAGACTGTTTAATGGAACAGGGAGGAGCTGTCAAGAGTTGTCTATGAAAAATGATTTTTATTAAACTGGGAATGGGTTTTCCTAGTTTCAGAGGGGAGACTTGGAAACAGGAAAGAGTTTCCCTGAATTTTATTTTTATTGCTTTACCTATGGCAGTATTTTTCAAAGAATGGGTTGTGTTTTCCAGAGAAAAAGTGGAACAAGGAACACAGCTAGGGAAAGATTGTAAGAGTTAGGTAAAAATCTTCTTTTCTCCCTAAATATGCCCCCCATAGCTGAAATATTTGGATTTGCAATTGGGAGTTGCATTTGTGTTTTTGAAAAGAAATTATAGATGGATCAAATGTACAAACTATGTGCTTCCCAACTCAAACAACCAAGTTTCCATTGTATATTTTTCTAACTGCAAGTGGGTATAAATTAATCTATCTCTATTCATCTAGTTTTTTTCACAATGAACAGTCCTGTCTCCACTCCCACCAAAGTCATGCTTCCTGTGATTTCAAAAGTAAACAAGTACAGAGGACATGAATGGCAGCAAATAATGTAAACAGGAATTCTCCTGCTAATTGTACCCATGCTCTGCTATACTTAGCAGTGGAAGTCAAGTCAGTGTTTAGTGAAGGAGGTCTCCTGCAACCACGAAGGAAGCAGACAAATAATCAGCGTACAGGTTGGCCGGTCTGCAGAGGAAATCCGAGGTGCAGTTTCACAATGCGTCCAGTCCAGAACAATATCGGTTCAAAAGTTCCCCTTCTGCCTGACCTTTGCCTTTTGGGAAAGGTTGGGAAAAGGAAAGGGTGTTTTAAAACTAGATAGTCCAGTAAACTGATTTGTAGTTTGGCCTTGCAAAACACATGTGCTCATACAATTGGGGAAGTGATAGAGAGAGAAAACAAGGCTGGGCATGGAAAGGTCTCTGTGATGGAGCCATGTGGGCAGAGTTTGCCTTCAGAGCCAGAGGGGTGTGGAAGTGCAAACCAAGAATAAAACAGGGAGACGGCTATTAGTGTGTTCTAAAAAAAATTGATTTCAGATGACATGTTCAGTGAGAGTTGGTAGGGTCAGAGTTCTTGGACAGCCTCATTTCTGGTGAGATGGACTGATTTCCTCATAATGAAGCAGCTCTGGTGTCCTCTCTGCTTGCTCCTTTCCAAGTGATGTTGCTGTGAGAGAACTGCCTACCAAGCTCAAGTGTTGCACAAGTTGAGGCTTGTCAAAAGACGGAAGGGTTTGCACCTGAGGAGAAGGTGGCATCAGTAACCATGTAACTCAAGTTTTACTCATGACGGTTAACAACAAATTGTGCTTTGCCATGCGGATTTTTATTGACCTTGATTGTGTGTTATTTCTGGTTGTTTTAGTTTTTTTTGTTAGACTAACTGAAGGAAGTCCAGTGTTGACAGCCACCCTCAGCAATATCTATAGATGCTTCTTTGCAGGTAAGAATAATAATATTCAGCAACACTGACATCTTGTGGCTGATGAGAAAGGGACATATGAGCCACAAACATACCTACAGCAGTTGTGTGTTCAGCTTCTCCTAAAACATGGTGGTGCTCAAAAGGGATGAGCATCAGAAGTCTGGAAACTGAGCGGTTAAAAGGCAAAAAATGCATAAAGGTGCTGGTTTCTTAGCTGACTGAGCTGCGCGTGTGGATAATCCTGCTGCATGCTAATCCTTTTGGCTAATCTTCTCCCTGTGAGTGATTCCCTCCAGAGGAGAGGGATAGAGTCTGGGATGTTTGACGTGACAAACAGAAGCTGTTGCTCCCTGCAGATGATCTTCTTTGTGTTTTCCTCCTCCATTGGGAAGCAGGGAGAGAAAATACCTCTGGAAAAAGCCCCAGGGGGAACCTTTCTTATTACCTATTGTTGCTGTCAGAAATAAAAGATCAGCAAAGCCAGGCTGTGAGTCTCTGCCTCTCAGCCAGCGGAGATTTTGGGAAAAAGGTGTGGTAGGGAAGACTGTTTGTATGGGCAGGTCTGCAGGAGCAAAGCCTGGTTGGCTGGAAAGCTGCAAACTCCTCTGCATGCTCAGGTCATTGAGACTTAAATACACTCTGTATAACATGGCCTCACCTTTGAGCTGTGGGTAGGATGAGGAAAGTGAATTTAGACTCCTGTAGATGGTGGAGGGGTCAGATTTGTTTTCTGGTCTAAAGAGAGATGTTTGTGAGTCTGCAGCATGTGATGGTCAGCCTTGGACTTTTCAGTTGTGAGCAGCATCTTGGATTGCTTTCTTGTTTGCATATGTTTTTGTTGCTAATGAACATCTGTATCCACTTTATCATCTGCACCCGGTGACGAAATGATCACTGAACATGAAATTAAGTGTTATGCAATGCTCTTTTGCAAGTATCTGGAGAACGTTCATACTTCCTTGAGGATGCTAGGCCTGGGATTGCAGGGATTGCTCTGCTTGCAGCCCGTGCTCCCTGAAATCAAAGCAGTTGTCTGATTTGGGGCCCATGGCGCATAAAATCCTTTATGAAACCAGGGGGAAGAGCTGTAAAAGGCCGCACTTAGCTGGTGGTTGGTATTAAATTGATTAGGGAAATCTTAAAAGCCCAAGACAGACTGAAGCTGGTTCAGGTTTGGGGGTCATGTTTGTTAATTATCTTGGGGGGTGGGGAATGACTTCCTTTTCTTAGTCCTGGAACAAATTCAGTTGGCTGGTTTTGTTTTTTTTCCCCTTTTCTTTTGTTTAGAACTGCTTTGAGTAACTGTACCTAGTGAGCCTGTGAAAACAAACAATAGAAGGGAATGATTCTTTGATCTGTATCGTGCTTGGTTGTACTGCATGTTGTGCCTTGGCACCTTTCATACACAAATGCTGGAGTTTGGTATACTGTGTAAAAAAATCCCATTTAAAATGGTTGATACCATGTCTGGGGGGAAAAAAATACTCTTTTATGTGCTCTGTTAACTTCACTTAATAGTACAAAAGATTATTCTTAGTTGATAGGAGTAATCTGGAGATAAATCTATTATCCAATGTAATTTAAAAGTGGATATTGTGGAGCCTGCAAGATCCATTCATTCATCCTGATGTTCTTCTCTAAACACATCTTGTTGCATTGTCTGACTATATTAAAATCTGTCATACGGCCTCACAGCTGTTTGCTTCAAAGAATGAAAAGTGCTCAACTCAGCAGAAACTCGCAGCAGTGCTGAGTTAGCACCTTTCAAAACGCCAGCCAACTTGGCCTGAATCTTTGTTTGTTTAGTCTCTGAAATGTACTGGGCTGACTTCAAGTACAGCTCTCTGTTCCGTAGCCCTCATTTCTTGGGCACAGTTTTCACATACGGTTTTCAATATATGATCTTTTTCATTGATCATTGACAGAAATGAGAGATCTGTCCCCGGGTAGCGCTTGGTGTTCTATAAAGCAACATCTTTATTTCCTATTTTACATTTAGAAATAACTTTTTTTTTTCTTTTGTGAACCAGTAGAGGTACTGCTGTTTTAACACCCCACATTGTAAAGTGGGACTATAAAATTCCTGTGTCTTTTTGTGGGCTCAAATAAGGAACAGCACAAGCAAATGATTTTAAGCTTATGACCACAACTTTTGACATTAGCAGTTGAAAAAAGGGCACTGAGCAGTAAATTAGGAGTGAATGGAGGGCTTCAGTCCCTTCATAACTCACTGGCAGTGGGTTTGAATGGGTGCATTGTTTCCAGAACTGTAAGCATGGGGAAACTGGGACTGATGTTGAAAATCGCAGCACGCCCAAATTTGATCTTACACAGGTAACCTGTATTCAGTTGACGTGGAGAGAAGACACTTTTGGTAAGCCGTAGGCATTTCTCATGCGAACCATTCTTCTTTGTATCTTTGGGGAAGATGAAATAGAGAGATCCCTGAGGTTTTCAGAGGTATTCAGCTGTCATCTCAACTAGGTGTTGGTCAACAAGTCCACATTTCTGCCTTGCCCAACAGACCTACCTCGTTCACCCCTTGTTGGACCAACATTGGTGACAGGATTGGATTTCTCTCAGCTTTCATCCCTGCTCATGTATTCAACCTACATCTACTTTTTTCCCCTCTCACTACATTTTTTTATAACACCTACTCTTTCATCTGTAGGGCTAGAAAGCCAGATGTCCATGGTCCTTTTGGTCAATATATTGGATGATGCTGGCAGCCATAGGCCCTTTAAACACTGCTACAGAAAATTACAGAGAGTTTGTTTTCATATCCTTAGTCTAAACCTATTTAGCAGACCCATAATGATGCTCTAAAGCAATATCTGTACATTGCCTGGACATACCCAAGCTGCTGTATTTCGGTTGTTAAGCAATGGACAAGCGATGAAGCAGCTGTCAAAACATTGCTCTGGGTTTTTCTCTTTCAAGCTGAGTGACAGAATTTGCCAGGTCATTTAATCAATTTCATACTGATTTAAACTAGATAAAATCAATCATCTTAGCTCATAGATTTGGTAGCTGAAAAGACTGTGCTGTCTATAATACAGTGCCATACTTTAATAACTTTTGAATTAAGAATGAAAAGATCCTTTCCAGGGTCCACAAAGTAGTAACCCAAACCCTGCTGACCTGTTGCCCACAAGACAACTAAAACTAAAATTCTGAAACGACCAATTTGTAAACTAAAAGATTTTGCGGAGTAATCAGTCAAAATATGGGTCTGAAAGGTCAGTCGTCCTCAAAAGTGGGTTAAGATCATCTAATCAGTAGCTTGATAAGTAGGGGGAAAAATTCCCTACAACAGTTAGAGCTGTTAATTTTTTGCATCATTTTTTTATTAAACCTTCTACTTTCTATGTTTCACAGGAGTTGAGAAATAAAAAAAAAACCCAAACCCCAACAAATGTAATTGTCCATCTACAAAGTAAAGCAAACTCAATATAGACTATATTTACAACAAGATATAAAAGCATTTGTAATGTTTTGAAAACAAGCTGCAAACTCGAACTTTGATTTGCACAGTGGGTCATAAAGGTGTGGGGAGGAAGAGCCAATAACCAACCTTACTAGTGCAACTTCCGTAAGAGCTGACCTCTGCAGCCCTCCATTAAGCAGTTTCCTTTTGGATAAGGGGAATTTTGCCCAGTTTGAAACTTAAAGCACGGCCATTCAGAACGGGTGGGTGCCCTCGGGTCAGGCCCTGCTGACCAAAACGGGTCAGGATCTCAGGAAGGTAGGTACTTGACTAGTATTTAAGCCGGAAAGTGCACTCTTAGCTACCCAGCCTCTTTGCACGTGGTCAGCAGAAGTCATGTTCAGATGCTTTGGTTCCCTTCACGGTGGGAGTTCCTGGGGATTTGGGTGCCCCGGGGTGACCTCAGCAACAGCCAACAGGGTCAGCCAAGAACTGAGAAAAAAACTGAGAGAGAGATTGTACCTCCTCTTTTTCAGTTTTCCTCTTCTCCTGTCCTGCTGAAGTTCTATCATTATGAAGGGAGAAAATCAGTAACTAGGGGAAGATCTAGAAGATCTGTGGCTTTTTATCGCACTGATCAGAGTGTATACTTGAGAGAGATTTCCTCTGCTGTGCTCCATGAACCTCCCTTCTCCAAATTATCAGTTGTCTCATAGTGAAGGTCCAGTTTTCAAGAGCAATTTATAATTTTTGTCAGAAGAAGGCAGTCTGCAGGATAAACCCACAGAATAACAGTTTTCCCAACCATGCTTTTGCCCCATATTGCACAGTTTGTTATGGAAAGATCCATAGGAGTGACCACATACGGCTATGACGCGTTTTTTTGCCACTAGTGTATTTCATACCTGTTGTCAAGTGTCTTTAATATTTTTTTTTCTAGTACAATTAGAATTTACTTAAGATTCTGAACACTTGGCTCTTAAAATAATTTCACAAACTAGTAAAATGTGTTCAGGGCTTGTGCTTTGGGTGCAATCCTGTGGCATCAATGGAGCAGGAACTTTCAGGGAACAGATGAGTTTCCAAGTCACCTCTCAGAGCATGGTATGTTTTTCATACTTAATTTGATACTTACCCTCAGTATGGACTTTGTAAAGTCTGAATCGCCTCCTGCATGCTTCATAAAGTCCACGTCAGGGCCACACTCCAGAACAATGCCACACTTTATAAAGTGCAAATTGGCTATGCAAACTTTATTAACTAGATGAAGCTGCTATTAATGTCTAATCACTCCCCGACAGATTTGCCAGACTGCTACTCAAAGGCATTGCTTTTCATCGTGTCCAGCAGCTTAAAATACTTTTTACTTTCTGATTCCAGCATTTTAATGTTTCAAATAAAACTAGGAAAATGTCAATGAGGTGAGAATAGCTCTGTTGTTTGACTCCCTTGGTGTAAATATTCAAACACATGGCTTGGTTTACCTCAAACTGTGCCGAGAAGTCCCATCGTGGTGATGGGGCTGGACCTGTGTAAAATCCAAGGTTAAAAGACTTTGATGAGTTGAACCAGGAGCTAGGAATTATTCAAAACATGCAGTCCTGTAGTGAGGATGGTAATGCCTGTTTAAAGATTAACATCTGGCACTTGACTCACAAGAGAATGCAAACCACCTTAAAGCTCCTACTCTCAGCACCTTGATTGTATAAGAAAAAAAAATCTTTATTAATTCAATACTTACCAGGACTTCAGTGAGTATGATACAAACACATCAAAAAGTGGTTTCTAGACAGAGTTTATGCTCCAAATTAAACAAAGCCTCGTGTGTGTGTGTAGGGACTGGAGATGCACTGAGACGAAATGACTCGCTAAGGTCCTACTGAAATTCAGTGATGGAACAAGAAAAAGATTTATCTCAGTCTCATTCTTTCCACTGCCTCGGTTCAGACCGTCGTGTTCTCATAAAGCATCGTTAGATTACACAGGATGGAAGAATTGCAAAAGTAGGATTAATATTTTGGTTTTTTTCACTTACAAAAGATATTTCTGACTGTGACATTTTGCAGCAGTTAAGGAAAAATTCCCCTTGCAGTAGTGTGATATCCAGACAGACACCCTGTCACTGCCAGATGAGCCTTTTCTGCTGAAGATGCAAAGACATTCTTTATTTCTATAATTTCCTCTGATTACTCCAGACCAATTCTGGGCAATGGAGTCCCAGTCAGTCATCTATGAAATCCCTAAATGGATAGATTTAGGCAGTTCCAGTGTTACAGAATGAGAAAAAGGTTGTTTGCAAAAGTTATTTAAACAAAGTGACTCTATCTGTATTCTCTCTCAGTGGGCCACAAATTAAAATATAGTGCAAGTATTGAATAATTAATTTCCAAGGAGATTCAGAGTAGCTTATAAAAGAAGAGAAATAAAAAAAATGACCGCTTTACATATATGATGCATTCTGATCCATCCCCCCCTTTAATAATTAGAGACACGGTTTCACTGATACACTTGACAAAACCATTCTGGGGATTCGTGAATTTAAAGGAAAAAAAACAAAAAAATGGATGTGAATAATTCATAGTTAAATAGCTCTGGGCCAAGATATTACTTCAGTATTTCCAAGTATGCAGGTTTTATTATTCTCTTAAAGTATGACTAAAAACAAGGTTGTTTTATCACACTTGGACTAATCAATGATATGCCCGAAGCACAGTTGGCAGTAAATGATCCGTTTTAGTTTAAAACATTTTTTAAATCGATGCGTATTGTAAGGGAGTCATAAAAATCTTCAAATTAAAGGTTTTTGAGCCATAAAAACAAGTAATATATTTAAGGGCTTTTTAAGGCAGTAATGTTTCCAAGTCAATAGGAGATGGGCCCAGCAGTTCCCTCCGAATTACCGTTCCTCAGGTTTTCACACTCTATTAAGGTAACCTCCATGAAACATTTCTGCATTACACTTCATGATGTAATTTGAATGCATTAGAATTAATTTGCCAATAAACTGCAGGGGAAATATGGAATATGCTACCCCCAAAAGCTTATGAATGCTTTCTGTTTAGCTTGGGCCATATTCACGAGGGTTTCCAGTGTAAAGCCCTGTGACTACAACGCTCTATTCAGGAGCGAGCTCTCTGCCCAGAGAGGGGGTGCGATGCTGCCTGGGGGTCTGCGCTCTGGCTTCAGGGCTTTCAGCTTGCTCCGTGGGAAAACAGTGAGTCAGTGCTGACACTGTAGGACAGAGACAACTTCTTAAAACCAGCCCTTTGCCCACCCCAGGCAAGCTCCTCCACGGCTCTTGCGGTCAGCCGGCTATCGGAAAAGTGTGTCGTGGTGCCAACCCACCACCGAGTCCTCCTGGCTGCCCAAAGCATGGCTTGCTGGTTGGAGAAGTGCCTGAGCTTGCCCTTGCCTGTGTGGATGTGTTTTAGGCACTGTGAGCTCGCTCAGTGACGTCAGAGGGACTGCAGGTAAGGAATAAGAATTGCAGGGCAGGGCCCTTTAGGACAGGGAATTTTGCCTTGTCCAGTTTTTTACACAAATGCTTGAGATTGCTTCTAATCTCTGCCACCCACCTTTGATGCTGAGGATCTAACATTACAGCCAGAGAATCACCTGGGAACAGAGGAGAGAGGTTATGAAGTTTTCTCATTCTTCACTTCCAGCTCTCTTTCACGTTGCTGGCACCTTCACCGCCTGCGTTTCTGAAGGACCTCTCGTCGTAGGTTTTAGTTCAAAGGCAATAGATGTTCCATATGCGCTCACGGCAGACATGCCCTACTGAGGCTTGGAGAAGATCCACGGAAGGCGAGACTGTGCTTCCAGTGTTTGTGCTCATTGCCTTTGGTTAGAGTCAACCAGAGTGAATGGAAATACTGACAGCAGAACACGTTTCCTAGTGGAAAAACCGGCATGTGGTATCTCATCATTACATAAAATATATGAGCTAAATGTATCAAGAGCAGAGTTCTTCTAATCCTCAGCATTTTATGCAAACTAACTGGCAAAATAACCCAGCTCAGCAAAAAATCTTTCTCACTAAGCAGGACCAGACCTTGATATGTCCAAATATCTGGAGACAAAATCCTATTTTGTAGGATTTTCATACATTAGTGGAAATGAAAGCACAGAAAGCCTCAGATCCAGGACTATTCTCACAAGATTTCTGATTTATTTACAAACCCAAGAGGTCTGCAGCACCGGAATGAAGCTGGAAGTCTCTCTTTCTACCTATGGTACTTCTTCTACAGCACTCTTTCTTCCTACAGTACAACCAATTTTCATGGCATTGAAAAGTCTTGCACCGACCTGTTATGATCTCCCATTTGTAAATGGACATGACGAAAACCCGGCGAAGCTTTTTTGGCAGCATCTTGCCTCTCTGCGTTTGAGATCCACGCCTGGTAACCTCAAACTCTAGATTTAGTCAGGGCAAAGTGTTCAGGGGCGAGCTCACCAAGCCAGACCAAGCTGGCCTGTCTCAGAGGGTGCTAAAACTTCCCAGATTCCCTGCAAATCTGGGTTATACTGTTTGCTCCAAGTCCCATGGGAGCTGGTGATAGACTAGGCAGCTGAAACTTAAAGCAGATTAGATTGTGCTACCTTGGGCAGAAAGAAAGGTCTGGAAGGTAAGTACAGGCACCCAGCCTGCTGTTTTCTGGGATGGATTTGTGTGCACCACCTGACATTTCACCAACAGGTATAAGAAGCCGGAGGGCCAAATTGTGCTGCATTCGTACATTTTTTCCCCCCCTCCTGCTCTATGCAAAAGGAAAAGAGAATGTTGCAATGGGCCACAGAGCGAGTACCTGAGCTTTCAGTCAGGTCAGTGTGAAACAGCAAGGCAAGCAGCTGGTCTTAGTGCGTCTCCCGGCTAATCCCACCTCGATTTCTTTTCAGGTTTCTTCTCTCACCAGCTCGAGCAGAGCTCTTTCTGATTTTCACATCTACAGTTGCCTCATTGAGATGATGCTGTGGGGTGTGAGAAGATCTGGTTTATTTTGGATGATAGCATGTTTAAAAATAAATAAGGCTGTGTGATCAGAGTAGAGAGCAGATTCTCTTATCCATTCTCTTCTTCCTCTGGCAGAAAAGTCTTGGCACTGTCTTGCAGGAACATATTATGTTTCCAGTGAAAGAAAATAATTCCAGTCATTCTCAAGTAATCCCTCTATCCACTACTGCATGAATGCTACAGGTCCTTAAAAAGAGACCCATCTAACTTTTTTTGGCTAAAATTTGGTCACTAAATAAAGAGACAGGAAATTAGAGATTTATTTATTTTTCTTTGAATTTCAGGAGAAGCTATCTCCTCACACTCATTGCCAGGAGTCCTGAGAAAAATTTCAAATTAATAAATAACATTATTCTTATTGACATTTTTTGCAGAAATATTTGGCAGTAATGAAAGGCCAGTCGTAGATACTTTACAGTAAAAAGTTTAAAATGGAAAATCTGACACATTCTTAGCCTATAATAACACAAATGGGATTACTATAATTTTCAGTTCTGATAATAGGTTATAAAATCACTGCCAAATACGCATATATTCATGAGCCTGCAGAAAACAATCTGCAAAATGAAATACGGAGAACTACTGAAGGAAAGTACAGGCAGCTGTAAACGCAGGAGATATAATGATAAAGCCAAACCTAAAATCAAGATACTGTTGATAACTACTCAGAGAAATTTCACTCATGCCCTACCAAATTGAATTTAATCATCAACAATTTCCATTATCTAAGAATATAGTGATTTATTTGCAGACATTCTAAGACAAAAAGCTTTTCTAAGATGGGATTAATTTTGAGAACATATATCAAGTACTAAACAGGAAAGAAATCATAGGGCTGTTATATCCAAATGGAATAATATAAACCACGAAAATTCAGCCTCAAGGTTACACCGAGGAGAAGGAACCAAGTTCTAAAAACAGTATGTGGCAATATTAATTAGTTTTGTTCACAGGAAAATGAATTTTTTCTTTGGAAAAGAACTCTTTTGTTGACAGTGCTGTTTGGAAGAGTGACTAAACCTATACAGATAAAGGGGAGCTAAGGAGAGTTGATTCAGCACAAATGTTCTACAGCTGCTGGAGGTAATGTAAACACATCTATAGCTTCATATTGAAGTAGAAGATTGTGAGACTGCAAGGTGGGCAAACAAACGGACCTCTTCCCACTAGATTTCACGTTCCTTTATAACCACCTGCATTTGGAGTTTGCAAGAGGTTGGTGGAGACAAAAAAGCAAAACCACGGAACTATTAAAAGATGGAGACCTGACCTCTTTGTGGGCAGAAACAGCACAGCAAACCGTGAACGTAAGCTTCTGATATTACTAATAAATTGAGACAAATAACCTCCCAAATGTAACAAGACACATACAAAATATATGGAGAGGAAATTGTTTCAATGTGAATTAGCAGAAATGAAGAGTTTGAAATGCAGCTAGCATATTATTTTGAGGAAAGGTCTCTCTGGATTGCAACTGTCCATGACATGGTCTTGATGGCTTGAGTTTCCTCAAGACTGATGCATTTGTGTTTCTTACTTTTTTTTCTGTCAGCCTGTGATTTCATTTCCATTTGTATTGGCTTAGCAATGAGGATCTTTAAAAAGCGATAGCTGCAGGACAAGGGGTGATGGTTTTAAACTAAAAGAGAGTAGATTTAGACTGGAGAGAAGGAAGGAATTTTTGACACTGAGGGTGGCGAGAGCCTGGCCCAAGTTGCCCCGAGAGGTGGTCGCTGCCCCATCCCCGGCACCATCCCAGGGGAGGTTGGATGGGGCTCTGAGCAACCTGCTCTAGTTGAGGACGTCCCTGCTCCCTGCAGGGCGGTTTCACTAGGTAACTTTTAAAGGTCCCTTCCAACCCAAACCATTCTGCAATTCTGTGATTCTATGAATATGGACCGAAAAATGCTACTTGCAATCTTTAGGACATTGTAACTTCTCTGCTTAAGAAACTAAACAGTTCAGGAACTAACAGCTAAGACAGTATGCAGCTGAACCATTGGTGGACTTTCTAATTAGCGCAATCAATAGAAAATATAAAGTTGAAAATGGTGTGAGTACCGTACGAGGTATGGCCAGCTGTTTCTCCTTATGTGATAACTGTGTTGAGGTTTGTGTAACTGAATTGAGATTATTGGTGTCTGTGGGGTAATTTTCCATATGTAGGTCCTGCAGAGTGTCTGTTTTTCACTGATAGGAATTCCCCTTCCTGAACTTTCCCCCACTCGAAAAGGCCATTCCAAAAATTTCCAATTCTCCTTCCTGCATGACTCACTGTGACAGCTTATAGCTTGTGAATGCTGTTGGTAGAAGCTCTATACACTGATATTCATAAGCAAAGTATGTGGTTTAACAGCTGTAATTATCACAGTTCTGTGAGCTTCGGTTGGTGCTCTTCAGATGAAAGTTTTAGAAGTTTCCAGTCAAGTTAACCTCAAAATGTGTCTGATGAGTAAATGTAATCTCACCATTTTACAGGGTAAAATAGAAGTACCAAGAAAAGAAACCTCATGATTCTGAATTTGGGCACTTGAAAGATTATGTTGGCACTAATGAGGTGTGATTTCTTTTTTTTTTGGAAGCAGAATCGGGCTTGTGGCTCCAGCACACTTCATTAAAAAGGCCCTCAGATTTTTACTGGAAGGTGAGGATGCCCGCCGGCTGCTAGCGTAAAAGCGTCTTATTTACTTTACCAAATGTGGATGTTGCTGTTCAATATCAGAACTTCAAACAGTCTCGAAGGGAACTGCCCAAGGTCATGCAATGCCTTTGGGAAAGACCTCAAGCATTTGGACTCTGCCCTGTAACGCGATGAGCTGAGCGAGTCACTTCTGTCTGGGAGCCAGAAGGTCATGCACAGAGAAATTCCCTCCCCAACAAAGCCACCAAAGAATGGCACGTGCACGCAGACCTGGAGACAGGCTTTTCTGGTTTTGGCTGGCTCTGAGCTGCCAGTTCTTCATAGAGATGACGCAGCTCCAGAACCACCTCAGCGCTCGGCTGGCATCGTTGGTTGGGTGACTCACTTTTTCAGTACATATGAAAATGCTGTTAACTACGGAGAAGCCCAGATCCCCTCATCTTCTTTTTAAAACAGTAGTTCGGGAGAATGCTTTATTATATTTTTTTATCTCGTTCATTTTTTAGAGAGAAGAATTTGAGATATAAGTACTTGTTCTGATTCCTTGACCAGTCTGAAACACAAGCTCCCTTTCCCTCCCTCTGCTGTGCTGTGGAACCCATGGAACAGGCTTCTTGTTCCTTCAACAGAGCCATGAAGCTTCTCCTTTCCAGACCTCTTCTGGTGATTGCTACGTACACGGGGTCTCTCCTCTTTTGGTGGGTGCCAGAGAAGGGAAAGGAAGGTTTCAAAGTGAGCAGGAGTGGATTTTGTGATCGCTGTGAGGCAGGCATTGCTGCAGACCTGGGTGCAATGCAGGAAGGGGTGGAGATGGCTCCTCTATGTGAAGGTGATCTTAAGGTCAGTCCCACACACCGAGGGAAGCTTATCCTCCCTGCATTTACAATTTCATTAGGTTGTAGTTGGCTGAGCAAGGACAGTGCCTTCCATGGAACAGAAAGAAAACAGCTTTGGAGCACTAAAGAGGGTGCTCTCATACCAGCTACAGACTTCCGTCTGTTGGCCTGAAAAAAAGGTTCTGCTGCTCTCAGAGCCCCCTAAATGCTGGGGTGTGGCAGCTGGGGCACCGCACACCTCGCTGTGTCAGCACGAAACAGTAGTGGGAAGCAAGAAGTGGCAACCTTTAGACCCGGGCAAGGTGTGAGCAGCCAGTGCTAACCCTGCCTGGACGGAGAGCTGGGAAAAGCTTTTAGACAGAGCTCCCTAAATGCCAGAGCTCTGTGATGAATCTGTCATGTTTTGTCTCTGCTGGAGACCCAGAAACAAGTGAAAGACAGGAATATTCTGTGGCATTTAAAGAAATATTCTAATTATCAGAAGCTGCTATGCATTCTAGAAGGATTAAGTCTAAAAGCATAAGATTATGAACTTCAAAAGCCATTCTTAGTGGAGGGTTGCACTTGGCATGGCTGGGTTTGTATGTAGACTCATCCCGTTGAATGCAGGAGACCAGGGGATTGTCACAAGAATACTTGGTAGAAATATTAACATATTTAC